>JAOQMP010000165.1:41576-63755 GCA_027563575.1 Erythroxylum pedicellare | reverse complement strand
TAGAGCTCGTTGTTAATCTGTGAACAACAGTTCAAAGAGAGATGTGAAGATAACGATTCAATGAAATATGTTTAATTGGGTGCACATCGAGATTGAACTAAAGAGCTAGGTCCCTAATGCGTTGATCATTTATCATGATTTTTGCATGTTTTCTTTAATTTATCTTTACTAGTTTAGTTTCATTTTATTTTCTTGTTTGATAAAGCAACCCCCATAACCTAAACACCTTTTAATTTCATTTCAAAAGCTTTACACACATTATCTGTAGGATCGAGCTCGACTCACCACTACTACAGTTGTAATAGTGTTTTTGTGTGGCGCTACAAGCATTACTAGCAATTTTGGCATCATTGTTGGGGAGTGTGGTGCTGTAGTTTTTGTTCTTGATTTTAATTATTGTATTGTACATATTTGTTTGCAATTTTTTTTAGTTATTTTGTGATCTTTTCACTTTTTGTTTCATGTTTGTGTGTTATAAAAAAAATGGACAGAAGCAATTTTTTCTACAACTCATATCCTTAATCCTATAACTATGTTTAGAGTGATAATACTAACTTAGCTACAGATGGGATAACCATCAGAACTACTTCTTTGAAAGTTTGCAAGACACACAACAATTTCCTCCTAGACTAGAAGCTTCTTACTAAGACTCAGGTCCATCTTTAGAAGAATTAGTTAATGTTGTTGTTGCTAACACTTTGAAATTGCTAACACTTTGAAATTTCAACAGGAGGAAAGGCAATTTTGGCAAGATATAAGGTCTACCATCCAAGATTTAGATTTGCAACAAAACTCAAATACATTTCTAGAAGAACTAGTTAATGTTTGTATTATTAATACTTTGCAATTGCAATAGGAAACAAGTTTTAGAATCCAAAACTTAGCAAGCCAGGCAGATTAAATAATGGAAGCTCTCAACTACCTAGCCTCACAAGGTGAAGAGACACAATCATATCAACCCGAGATGTACCTAAAGGACGTTAGCGCAGAGGCCTTACAGAATGATGAGGAGCTTGAGAATCTTGAGTTGACTACTCAAGGAATTGTTTGTGTCAAAGAAGATAAGAAGAAGCTCGAAGGAGAAAAAGTGGTATTTTTAGCTCCAAGGTAAATACTAAGTTCCAATTTTTTGTTAAGAATGACTCTTTTCTTTTACCTAGCAGGATAGAGAAACTAAACAAAGAAGAAAAAGTTGAAGAGAAATTCGAGATCTTTCTAGAGTGCATAGACTCAGTAAAGATTGGAAATTTGAAGATAAGGAAGCCAATGTATATGAATGATCATCAAATGAGGCCCTATCTTGAAGAATCTCAAGTGAACGAAGCACATGTGACACCCGAAGATCATAATTTTGTCACGTGATGAGGAAAACTAGAAGTCAAGCCAACGACACTAAACAAAGATGCTTTTTGGGAAGCAACCCAAGGGAAGTTAATTTCTTTTCCTTTAAATTTTTACATTTATTTCTTATATACATGTGTGCTGTTGAGTTCGTTTGTTTTTACTTGTTTTAAAGTTTTCTATCAACATGGGAGAGAGAATAAAACAAAGAAACAAACAATTTCTCATTTTTTATTACTTTTAGGACTATATATATAGTCATGATTAAAGAATGAATTGACTAGAAAAAATCCATAGCAAAATTTAGCATGTACTTTTTCTCTTGTAATCGGTTAATGTGTATTATCTTTAGAAGAGTAGTGACTAGTGGCAGATAAAAACCAGTGAGATTTTGAGCCTTTATAGACAGACACATCCATATCAATATCATTGTTTTTTTATTTCTGTATGTCCTTTATGACATGTACATGCTGGTTTTTCTTTGATTTTTTATTTAAAACAAAATTTTTATCACATGCATTAATATGGAAATGATTAGCCATTCTTTGTTTTTACAAGTTATATTAGCTAAATAGCCTACCCATTTATACAAATTTTCCTTTGGTAACCCCCTTGATCTTTATTTACCTTTTCTTTTCATGCTAACCTCATTACATGGTTTAAACCTAACAAAATGTCTCAGCTAAGCCTTAAATCTAATGAAGCATTTCTTGATTGTTGAGTTTATGGATGTACAAAATTCTAAATGTGGTGGTATATGCATATATGTGGAATGGCTATAATTGATGGGATGCCAATTTATATTTTATCATTGAAATTCCCATGTTAATGCAGTTTCTTTTGATGTTTACACATAAAAAAGAAAAGAAAAAGAAAAAGGAAAGAAAAGAAGAGAAATAAAAAATGTTTAAATAAAATTATCAAGGAGGAAATGCATATGTATTGCAAGGTTACTCATTATTAATGCATCCTCCTAAACTTGTATTGAATGGGTTACTTGAGTATGGTGAATATGAGGTAGATGCTGTCTTTGAAGGATCACTCTACGTAGTTTCAATATATTGTCATCAATTTTACGAGTGATTCCTTCTAGTTAATTATACTTCATGTGGTTTATGGTGTGAAAACTTGAAGTTGAGCTAGGAAACATAGTTTTTGCATTCATCATAGTTGATGTACACAATTGTGAATGAATGTTGGTTTTTGCACTTTATGATATATTAAGTGTTTTTCTTGTTTCACTAACTTTAATGGCTTTTACACTATATTATCCAAATACATCTCACCTTACCCTTTCCCACATTACAACCTTGAAAAGTCTTTAGATTCATGATTATGCATATGAACCTTAGTGGTGGAGAAATGAAATGATTTGCAAAGCTGTGAAGTGCCGTGATTATGAATGATATTTAAGTGTACATATGGATTTATCTTGTTTAAACACATTTTCCAAGTCTACCATTAGATTACTGAGTTTCTGAAGGTGATGAATGTTGATTATTCATGAGTAAAAATGTTGAATGTTGATTTCTTGCTATGTTTTTTAAAGTCATTCATCTTTGCTTATGATTTTGTATTCTTGGGAAATATAGGAAATGAATAAATGTTTTTGGGTCTATGATTTTGAAAATGACGTTTTGCTCGAGGATGGCCAAAAGGTAAGTGTTGGGGAAAGCTATCTAACAACCTAGAACAAGCTCTCTAGATTTATTAGGGCAATCACAATATGAACTAGGAAAACAAATTAATTTAGGCAACAACTACACAAACTCAAGTCATTTGACCTATGTTATATTATCCCTAATGATTCAAAACCATTAGTTGCTATAAATGAATCCAAAACATAACTACTACATATTGTATTCAATAAAAACAATCTAATAGAGCATTCAGATCATCTTTACACACATTCCTAAATCAATAGACATAGAATAGCATAAACAATCCCTAAAGACAGAGATTCAACACTACATAATGAAGATATGCTCAAACGTGATCCTGGGCTTAAATTTTACTTCCGAACTAGAAAAAGGAAGATTAGTCCTTCATAAATCCCAAAGTAGTCAGAGCTTTATTTCCCTTTTTGCTCCAAAAAGGATTCATATCCCTTTGGTTGCCCAAAATGTCAATTTATAACAAAAACTAGGTTTTTGGGTATATGCACGATTGGGTGGATGACCATGCATCCAACCGTGAAACCTAAAAAATATGAAGCTTATGAAGACACACAATTGGATACATGACTGTGTATCTAACTGTGTAAGTCCAAAAAAGTATCTTCTAATTGTATACATGACTTTGTATTTCCTAGATCTTGCTAAATCGTTACTCTTCTTGTAATTTCTTGCCCAATCCTCACCCTAATCCATCTTGTTCTTATTCCACAAGGGGAAATTGAGTTTAAGCCTAAAAATGTTGGCTCAAGGAATGTGCTTTTAACCCATTTTAGGTCTTGTGCTTCAAAATTGTACTTAATACCAAATATGAACTAAAATTAGTATCTTAAGCATTTTATAACTATAATCACTAAATTTTAAGAAGCTAATGTATAAACAATTAAGCACACATCAAATTCCCACATACTTAGCTTTTGATCTTCCTCGGGCAAACCAACAAAAGTCAAAGTCATAAACCAAAACACTTTCACAATGTTCATATTTCCCATGAATAGATAGTTATAAGTAAAGATAAGTAACTTTCAAAATCATACAAAAACTTAACATCCAATGCCTCTACTCATGATCAATCAATAGTCATTTCCTTCAGAAATTGAGCAATCTAGGGTTAGAATTTGACAAAATGTGTTTAAAAATAAGATAGATCTATAGATGCACTCAAACACCATTTATAATCAAGACATTCCATAACTTTGCACATCATTTCATTTCTCCACCACTAAAACTCGTATGCATAATTATGAATCAAAGAACTTTTCAAGGTTGTAATGTGGGTAAGGGTGAAAGTGAGATGTATTTAGGTAATGAAGCACAAAATCTATCAAAACTAATGAAACAGAAAAACACTTAATGGAATATCAAGCGCAAAAACTAAATTCACTCAAATTGGGTAACATCAATTATGATGAATGCAAAAACTATATTTCACAGCTCAAATTCAAGCCTTCACAACATAAACCAAAAAATGTATAAATCACTCAAAAAATTTGATGATAAACAATACTTTGTAACCATAAGGATTGAAGATTGAAAACTACATCTCCCTTATTGACATCGTAATCAAATAACCCTTTCCATACATCTTTAAAAGGAAAGACTAGTCATGACTAACTTTTCAAAACAATTGCATTTCCTCCTTAAAACTTTTCTTTAAACATATTTTTCTTTCTTTTCTTTTTCCATTTTTTCTTTTTTTAATTGAAAATTTTTGTAAAAATTGAAAGAAGCTACATCAATATTGGAATTCATTAATAAGACGTAAAATGGCATCCTAACAATTATAACTAATTCGTACATATGCACACCCCCACACTTATACTTTTGTGCATCCATAAACATCAGCAATCAACAAATGCTTCACCAACTTTAAGGCTTAGGTAGGAAAACCGGTTAGGTTTAAGGCATGTGATGTGGTTAACATAGAAAGAAAAGGCAAATAAAGCTCAGTAAGGATTATTAAAAGGAAAATTCATATCAATAGTTAAACTATTTTGCTAATGTAGCTTATAAAAAAAAAGAATGCTTATATCATTTCCATGTTAATGGATATGATAAAATTTTGGTCTTCAATAGAAAAATCAAAGCAAAGTTATGATGTACATGTCATGAAGGTAACACATAAACAAAAGAAAATGAGACTAATATGGATGTGTCTGTCTATAAAGGAAAGGCTTAATATCTAACTAGCTTGTGTCTACCCACTAGTAACTACTCTTCTAAAGATAATGTATATTTACTAATCATAGGAGAAAAAATACATGCTCAAGTTTCCATGAATTTTTCAAGTTAATTTTGCTCTCCAATTATGACTATATAGTATTAAGAGCAACAGAAAAAGAGAAAAAGATTGTTTGTGTGTTTGATTTTTTTTAAAACACCTAAGAAATACACATAAGTGACAAAAAAGCTTAAAAACATTCAAGAAAACTAAGATCCCCACCCCATATTTAAAACTTACTTAGTCCCTAATGTAACATCAAATGTAAGAAATTGAGCATTTTATAGAAATAAAAAATGCAAAAATGTAAAGGAAAAGAAACAAACTTCCCTTATGTTACCTCCCAAGCAGTTCCTTTGTTTATTGTCATTGTCTCAACTCCATGTTATCCTCATCAAGTTACGAAATTTTGATCTCCAATAATCACAACTTTGGCATTTTTCATTTTACCCTCATTAGGATATGAGGCTTGAGGCGATGACCACTTACATGTAGTATCTTCCTTGTTTTTAAACTTTTAATCTTTACTGCACCATAAGGAATGAAATTAACTATCACAAAAAGGTTAGCCTAATAAGGATGACCTTTATACAAAAACATTTTATTTGTGTTTCCACTTATAATCTTCTCGTACTGAAAGGTCAATCACATTAATTGCAAAAATAGAATGGTCATTATGGGACTGTTACTAACATGAAAAATATTGAAATGAGTAACTTCCCCATTGAATTCCATCGTGATGGTACCCTTTTGAACATCTATCTTAGTTTGGGTAGTGTTAAGAAATAGTCTCCATAGTAAGATAGGTATTAGATTATAGGAAGTTTCATTATTCCTGTCAATCACATAAAATTAGCAAGAAATATTAGTTCATTTATTGCATAATCACATCCTCAATCACCTTATCTAGGTAAGCGTTAGTGTGATCAACCAATTCTATAGTAATACTAGTTTCTTTTAAGGGCCCTAAATTTAAAGTAGTTTACATGAAACGAGTCATAACTTTAATCGATGCTCGTAAATCTAACATAGCTTGGTTAATCTTAGTGTTACCAAATTTGTAAGGAATAGTAAACGTGTATGTGGCCTTACACTTAGGAGGCATTTTCTTTTTAAAAACTACAAATAGTTTCACTCATCCAAATAATTTCTTTACCTTTTAACTTCCACCTACTCATACACTATTCCTTGAGGAATTTCTCATACCTTGGCACTTGTTTGATCACATCTAATAGTGGGATATTCACCTAAACCTTCTGAAAGGCCTCCCAAATCTCTTCCTTATTTAACTTTGCTAACCTGTTAGGGAAAGGTGGATGATTAGTCATTACAACAATTAGGAATTCAGCATTTATCTTCGAGCGTGATGGTATATCCCTTTTTTCTTCGAGCCCCTTCTCATTGTCTTCTTCATTAGACATCTTGTGAGTAATTCTTTTAAGACCCTCAAGCTTCCTACCACTCCTCAAGGTGATTGCACTAACATTCTTCATTTTTTCTCAAGTTGTGATGGTAATTTTCCTCCTCTTTGGGCTTCTAGATGGTTTATTGCAACTTCCATCTGGCTTACATGGTTCTCCAAATTATGAATGCTAGAATTCACCTCTTGAAATTTAGATATGGTCTCCTGGTGAAACTACTACACGCCTTGTTGGAATTGTAATGTGATAGTTACAACAGACTTAACTATATCTTTTAACAATATATCTGAGGTAAAGGAGGCTTGTGGCCTTGATTCGAATGGCTATGCTTCTTTTGGCCTATTTAGGTAGTAATTTTGTTGCTTATTTCCCTATAACTGAGGTTGAGATGGTCTCTCTAACCAAGGTTATACATATGTGAATAGGGGTTAGGAAAATTGCCTCCTGCAGCATTTATGTATTCCACACTTCCCTCTTGTAATGATGGGCATCCATCAGTGGGATGGCTTGTATTTGCACATATTACGCATGCCTTTACCTATGCCTACCCCACTGTAAGGTTTCCAATGAAAGACATTATCTCATCTAAATGATGTTTGATAGATGAAGTACTTACCTTATTTATGCGATAAACATCGTTACAAGTGCCAAATTGTGTGGTGTTTGAGGTCATATGCTCAATTATAATCCTAACCTCCATAAGAGTCTTCTCACATAATGCCCTACCACTTACTGCATTGACCAAACTCCTTTCTATAGGTAATAATCCCTTGTAGAAATATTGGATGAGACTTGCTTTGAAATGATGTGGTAAGGACATCTGGCATATAACTTCTTGAAGTGTTCCTAATACTTATAAAGGGACTCTCTATTATGTTGCTTTATCCCACATATTTCCTTTCTTATACTGGCTGTCTTTGAAGCTAGAAAGTATTTTTCCAAAAACAACCTCTTCATTTCGATCCATGTACTAATGCTCCCAATAGGTAAATCAAAAAGCTAGTCTTTTATTGCATCCTTCTATGAGATTGAGAAGGCTCTTAATATAATCTACTCTTCTGTCACTCCTGAAGGTTTCCTATAAGACAGACTATATCGAGCTCCTTAAGATGCTTATCAGCATACTCACCTATAAAACCATAAAAGATGGGCAAAAGATGGATTAGGCCATATTTAAGCCTAAAGCATCATTTTCAACAAAATTTGGAAAAGTGGTGCATAAAGGCCTTTGATTCAAATCTGGGGCAACCATCTCTCTTAAATTTCTTATATTGGCCATGATTTCCTCAAGTTAAATTCCTTGCTATATTTTTTGAGTTGTTCTAGTTTCACTATGTAACCTCCACAATGTCCTTTTGATTTCTGGATTAAATTATAGAGGTTTTCTATACGGAGATCTTGTTATTACCATACACCAAAACAAAAAAACTTGTAAAGATTAAGAAACAACAAAACTAATGATTATAAATAACTATATATAGAAAAAACCAATTGTAATAAAAAAAACTAGGTACCATACTCCTCGACAATGGTACCAAAAATTAACAGTGCACGCGTGTAGAATGCATCACAAAATAAATCTAAATCAAAATAACTAATTTTATAATAGTGATGAGTGGGGATCGTATCCACAGAGAGTGTGTGTAAAGCTTTTGTAATGAGAATAATTAACATTTAGGATATGAGGGTTTTGTTTGGAATCAAAAGAAAATGTAAAGTAGAATTGAACTAACAAAAACAAATCAAATTAAATAGTAAGAAAATAATAAAATTGATGAATGAGTTTGGAATCTGGTTCTCAAATCATTCTAATCTGACACACAATTTACCATACTTCATTGAATTGTTATTCTCACACCTCTCTTAGAAATTGTTAATTATAGGTTAACAATAAGCTTTGTTAACCCTAGTTTTCCATTAGGTTATGTTTAATTAAAACAAGCTCTTTAACAATAAGCTTTGTTAACCCTAGTTTTCCATTAGGTTATGTTTAATTAAAACAAGCTCTTTAACTGAACCTAGCTATCGAACAACCTAGAACAAGCTCTCTAGATTTAATAGGACAACCCCATTACGAACTAGGAAAATAGATTAATCTTGGCAATAACCACATAAGCTCGGGTCATTTAGCCTTTGTTACGTTATCTCTAATGATTCAAAACCATTAGTTGCCACAAATGAATCCAAAGCATAACTATTATGTATTGTATTCAATAAAAACAATCTACTCGAGCATTCAGATCATCTTTACACAAATACCCAAATCAATAGACATAGAATAGCATAAACAATTCCTAAAGAGAGAGAGATTCAACAATAAATAATGAAGATATGCTCAAATACGATCCTCAGCTTCAATTTCACCTCTAAACTAGAAAACGGAAGATTTTCCCTCCATAAATCCCAAAGAAGTTAGAGCTCTATAACTCTTTTCATTCCAAAAATGATTAATATCCGTTTGGCTGCCCAAAATGTCAATTTATAGCAAAAACTAAGTTTTTAGGTCATGCACCTAGCTGTGCAACCTAAAAAATGTGAAGCTCATGGAGTGATGTATCCAACTGTGTATGTCTAAAAAGTATCTTCCAATTGTATATAAGGTTATATCTCCTAGGTCTTGTTGAATTGTTGTTCTTCTTGTAATTTCTTGTCCAATCCTCACCCTAATCCATCTCGTTCTTGTTCCATAAAGGCGATTGAGTTTGAACATCAAGATATTGGCTCAAGGAATGTTCTTTTAACCCATTTTATTTATTGTGCTACTTAAACCTAACACCAAATATGAACTAAAATGAGTATCTCAAGCATTTCACAAAAATAATCACTAAATGTTAAGAAGTGAATGTATAAACAATTAATCATATATCAATCCTAGTGTCAAAATATGATAATAACTATATAATATACTCTAGAGATCTTAAGTCAAAAGATAATATATGTATTTGTCACATGAATATTTCCATAGATACACAAGTAATACTCCATATGTAATTATCATGTTGATTCAGTTTAATGAACTCGTTCCCTGCTAAGCACTCATGTGTTTATTTAAGTATCTTCATACTTTAGTTTATAAAATTGAATACTTCTTTAATGAGGAAGTAAGATAATGAGTGTTAGTCTCTTTTCTATTTTAATTTCTATTCTTGGCAAATCAATGACTAAAAATTATTTAATTTAACATAAATAGTGATTATTTAATTTAACATATTGACGAAATAAACAAACATATGGTAAATAATACCTTTAATTAATTATGTCACAAATATACAAACAATTATTTAACTATATGAAATAATTTAGAGTATACCTCTAAAGGCAACCACCTAACTCATAAAGAGTTCATAGAAAGAAGTCACTAGTTTTGTCACAATAGAAGTTTTCTATATTTTAAGAATAAGACGAAACAATCACATAATATTAGTTGTAAGACTAATTCTTGTATTGTATGATCTTTTAAGAATAACTCCTATATTTATTTCTCTTTCATTTCTCTTCTCTTCCCTCTACTTATATGGGTGGCTTTTAATAGCTCCTTAACATCTAGCCATTACTAGCAAGAATAAAACTCAATTCTACATTCCTTGATTAACCAATGACCTTTATTTTATATTATGTAATGGTAAAATAAATTAAATTTTTTAATTTAATATTTTTACTAAACTTGGAGTTATAATCTTATATCTTTTGGTAATTTTTTCACCTTTATATAAAGTTTGAACCCTTTAATTTGTTAATATAATAGCTCTTTCTTTTAGTATAAAATATTTACTTTATTTTAATTACTTGTTAGATAGAATTTAAGTGAACATAAGTAAATCTCCTTTAATCTATATTAGTTTCTATTTTAATTAATAAAATTCCATCCATTATTTTTATTATAGAATTAAATCACTATGATTTTTATAAATATTTTAATAAATATTCTTGCTAAAAATATTGTAATAAACATAAAGATAAATATTTTCTTAATATATTACATAATGATTAAAAAGACATATATATTAGTTTTGAGTTTATAATTTTTAAAATTCAATCGAGTTTGATGTTGCAAGTGAAATATATCTTTTAACTTAGCCTAAGCAATTTTTAAAAAAATTGAGTTGTTGCTTTAAATAATATTGAATTAATCTAATTTACATATAAGTCATTATGAAATAAATAAATTTTAACACTTCTCTTTAACATGGGATTTATTACCATCTTTTGTTTATGTCTATAAGCTCTTTTACATAGCTACAAACCATCATATCAATAAATAAACTTCAACTCATGTTAATGAGGCCATAATCATGCTCCTATACAAAATCTCAAAATTCATCTTAATGGAGTTTACAAAAAGTATTACAATGCACATGTCATATATACGTTTCCATATAAAAATTAAAATCACAAAATAGCAACACAAGTCTACAATATAATCCATTTTACAAGAAAAGGTTTTGTTGGACCCATACAATACTTCTTCTCTTAGAAGAATAAATGTTAGAAGTGAACTTTGTTAGTCTTGAATATTTTTTCAAATATTCTCTTTTATTAGTAGCTTAAAATTTTTGTAATCTTTAACCTAACAACTATCAAATTTATTGCAAAGAAGCATATCATCAACCTGAAGCAACAAATTTGATGGATCTAAGAAAAGTAAAAAAAAAAAAAGAGACAAATAAACTCAAAGAGTTAATTATCACCATCACATTGTCATAATATGTAATCCCCATTGATTTCATAGGTGACTCTATCCTAACTAGTTTGCCTTCGTAGTTAGCTATCCAAAGATAGAATAAAGAGAAGATAGTAAAGCCTAAAAAAGATGGCTTTTTACCCTTTGGAATGTAAAAGTTAAGTTCCTAGATTTTTGAAAAAATAATATTATCATTAGATCTGTAAAGGCATTATTCTATCTAAATAGAAAAAGCTCTTGAATGATTAGTCACAAGAAACCAGCATATCATTCTCAAAACCATATTATAAGGTAAAAAGTTGACATACTTCTTATTTTTTAGGTCTACATGATTTGCTCTTATGATATTAATTAGGGTAATCAGTTCAATAATGGTTTGCAAGATAGAATAGGACATATTATCATAAATGAATATTGAGAGAATAAGAAATTCATAATGGAGCTTACTATTATGAAAGAAAAATTAGTAAGGGGATTGTACAGATGAGTAAACATGTCTAGATTTTTAGTACAAAATTAGAAGTCTTATAGTAGAGAACATATAGCTTAACCTATATTTGTACAACTAGAGCCGATATTTTACTATAAAGGAATATAAGGTGGACTTTTTCTTTTGAGAGTAAGAACATTCAAACATGGACTTATGATAAAATAATAATTTCATTCACCAAATATTTCTAGCAATGTAAGGAATTAATCAATTTAATAAACAAAGACCTACCAATTGATGACCAAAACCTTAATGACTTACGTTTTATAGACTATGACTCTGTAGTAAAAAGCAATAAAGACAAATATGTTAATCTAATAAAAGAATTAAGATCTAAATATAAGGAAAGCATTTCTAAGGAGAAAGGGTCTAAGGTTTCCCCCTAGCTAAATTACTTCTATTTCCTTTTATGTAAGGCTTTTATGAAGTATATCGTATATTATGGGTAAGTCTCACTCTTAGCAAATTTGGATATTCAGATAGGTCCTTTTACCACCAATATTTTGTATATGGATATGTTTTCATGTCTTTAATTTTTAATATGCTTGGAATATTTGAAATATCATTTATTTAAAAAATATTTTAGGTTTATGATCCTAAAATAATTCTGTAATATTTTGAAATACCAATAATCACATTTCATTGAAATTTTATCTTGAAATTAATAAAATAATGAATAAGAATAATATTCAACATAAAAAAATGATGAAAGAAGTATCAATTTTATTATCACCTTAAGTGTTCTTCATTCCACATTCTACTTATATCTATGTAATCCAAGTTTTAAGGCTACAAGTTTTAGGCTTAATAACTTACTGCATATTGTACAAGTTTATCTAATTTGGTGTAAGTCTTCCTTTTACATTCAATCTATATATTATGTTTACTATACTTAACATTAAAGTTCCTTATTAATGATCTTGAACTTTGTCTTTCAAATGCTTCTTTCATCTCTATCAAAATATAGTGTGCCTTAAATCTTCCCTTTCACTTTTTTCCTCATTTAAGATCCAAAACATTTTGTAGGTCATTTTTATTTGTGTCTACTTGAAACTTGGTTACTTGTATATTTAGAATTTTTTATTTTTTAAAAATAACAGAATATCATTTATTAACCCAAAAATGCATCAATATAAGGTTTAATGTTACAAACATTAAGACCTCACATACCACAAATCATTACATCATTTAACTAACTTCACGCTATAAACAATAACTATTTTCTTGCTTGTTATAGTAGTGATATAATTCTCAAGTTTCCATCTTTCCTTCATGGATACACTTAATCCAACTCCAACATTATGAGCCACCAAAATCTCCCTAATCTAGTAGTAGATTTTATGAAAAAAGTGCATACTTTTCAGTTGATTGATTTATGAAGATTCTAAAGTTTCTTTCGCCCTAAATGGAGTAGATAGTGTAATTAGACATCATGCTTAAGTAGATATGATCTTTCACCATTTTCCTATATTAGATATCAACCTAATTAAAGATTTTGTCCCAATTTGTTTATGGATAATTTAGGTTTAGAGTATAAAGAATCCTTGACCAAATGACTATTAAGTGTAAATTATACTATGTTTTGATAGATGTTTAAGTGTGCTTATGAGTATTTCTTAAATGATTATCATGTACATAGGCATTACTATTGTTTATTTATATTATAAGTGATTTTATGGTTTTGAGCTTGATTTGGATCTTAATTTTATGTTTCAAGAGGTGCATGATTTGTGTTTGAGTGTATGGAAATAGGAAATTGAAGAAAAGAGAAGAAATTGAAAGTATGGAAACAGGTCATGATCGTGACAGAGAGTGCAAACAGCAATTCCAACAATTTTCAGCTTTTCCAACACAAGACTCTTTTAGTAATTTTAACATTTTTGGGACCAAATTAAGTGGGTAAACCCTAGGAAGAACCTTAGAAGCATAAAATATTTAAAAATATAAAACAATAAGAAAAAGCCAGCCACTATCTTACTAAATTGAGATTAATCTAAGGAAGGTTAAGAGGAGCATCAACTAACTAGCATTTTTTATATTTGCATATTTAACTCCAAATCAAGTTTTTCTTTCTTTTCTTTTTCTCATTTTGATCAAAATTGATGTGTAAACTAAATTGGAAGATGTTATACACATTGTTGATGTTCTAATTGCATATTAGGATTTGTGCTTGATTTATTTTGTGACTTGAACAATTTTAATTTCAATGCAATGTTTTAGGTGTTGTGATATTTGTGCTTGCTTATACTTTGACAATAAATCGAAAGAGTTAGTTAATAGTAATTTGATTAGTACGTAATTAGAGTTAATGACCTAATAATTCACATAAATATCTAATTGATAATCATATAAAGAGAGATCTTGTATGAGAACTCAATAATTTGATAGATTGCCTAAAAACTAGTTGAAGACATTAGACTATTTTTGTCAATCGAGAGATTGTAAATATGAAATTTCATTGTCTATTACGGATTATTAATCGAGGTCAAATGATTTGATCGTGAGAAAATAGTCAACCCTTCAGAAATCTAGGATCGAAATAAAATTAAATCAAAAGTAGTCAAAGGAGCAAAATATCGAAAGAATGAATCCTAGACTTTCATACTTGATCATTTTTGTTTTAATGTGGCAGTTCATTTGTTAAATGGTTAAGTCCTCAATTTTATTTCATTAATTTAATTTCTGATTATTTCTTTTCATTCAAATAACATTTTAAAACCTTAAAAAATTTAGGTTCATTAAGTTTTAGCTAATTCCTCATAGGATCGATACCTCAATTACTATAAGTTTAAGATCCATATATTTGCAGATTTTGAGAGTTTTATATTAGGTAAAACTTTCTCAACAAGTTGAATTCATTTGTTTAGGAAATTTTGAATTCATTTGTTCTAAGGAATTATTACCCTTTCTTGTAATTGTGGTACCTAATCATAAAAAATTAAACAAATAAAAAAAGAAGAAGGAAGTTTGGATGCAAGATAAAATACACATCAATTTGGGAATCATATGGCAACAATGTGGAATCCAAAAAGATAAATGCTAAGAAGAGATTAAAAAAAACGATGATGGATGAAATACATCACAGAGGACAAAGGCCCCTTATGGACTTTATGGGCCAGGGTTTAATGCTTATCATCAAGGAATATACGACCACCATTGTAGCAAATCACGATGGAGAAAAATAGTTGTCTTTGGACATTAGAATGAAGTAGACCACTTTCAACCTTCCAGGATCTAGAAGGAATGATTGCGGTAGATTCAGTGACAACATTGCAGGCTAAAACTGACAACCTCACCAAGGAATTAAACAGATTGACAGTTACGTCTTTCACTCTATTTAAGGCAATTCAATAAGGATGTGACCTATGTGGACAAGAAAGTCATATCATAGTTGATTAATTCCTAATGGAAATCAATAATGTAGAGCAATTTTACTTCATTGATGAACAATTTGGCTGGTACAAATCATCTTTATTTGAACACGTACAATTCAGGGTGGCAGAACGAACCAAATTTCTTTTGGTCTAAAAAAGTAAGGACTCAAATGGAAAATTAATACCTACTAGGATTTCAGCAAGATGATTCCAATTCATGGGATTCAAAATTGGACAAGATCATAGACAAGCTCATAAGCATGGATGAGGCCCAAAAGATACTGTAAGGGAAGTTTGAACAAGTAACAAAAGATCAAGCCTTTTCTAATCACAACCTAGAGGTTCAAATGGGCTAGCTTTCCAACGAATTATGTAAGAGAAGTTTGTAAAGTTTTCTAAGCAGCATGGAAGTAAATCCATAAGAGCAATGTAAGGTTATCACACTTAAGAGTGGGAAAGAGCTAGAAGAACCAGAAAAAAGACAAGCTGAGACCCACCTTGTAGAAGATCAAAAGAAAAAGAAGAAGGATGAAGAAAAGAATGAGGACCCTCCCTATACTCCTCCTCCACCTTACTCACCAAAAATACCATTCCCATAAAAACTTTACAAGAACGAATTGGATGTACCATTCACAAAGTTCATAGAAAAGCTAAAGAAATGGAATTTTACTTTTTTCCTAGAAATGTTGAAATGCAGGACCAACTATATGAAATTCCCTAAAGACTTATTATCTGATAAGCAGACTTGGGAAGGTGACCAGATGGTAGCCATGATGGAAATTTGTACCTCCTTAATTACTAACCATATGCCCTTACAGTTGAAATCCAATGAGCTTTACGATACCCTATGTAGCTAGTAATATAGATATTTTAAAATGTTTATGAGACTTAGGCGTAAGTATAAACCTTATGCCTTTGTCAACTTTTAAGAAATTAGAGCTAAAAGATGTGAAACCAACATCTATGTGTATTTATTTAGTGGACCAATCAATAAAGAAGCTGTTGGGCTTAGTGGAGGATATGCCTATAAAGGTGGACAAGTTTAGAATTCCTATGAATTTTATCATGCTAAATTTTAAAGAGGATTAAAATTATCCACTAGTTCTTGATATACCATTTTTGAACATAAAAAAAGCTATGGTAGGTGTTTGGAGATGAACAAGTGAAATTTAACTTAAATAAGGTATTAAAGAATCTGAAGGATGGTCACTTATTCAGGAGAATTGATGAAGTCAAATCTTTAAAGGAACAAGAGGAAGAAGAACAGATGACGTAAGAGAGTGGGTTTGAAGAGTATAAGGAAGTCTCTATTCAAGAAGTTGATGAAGAAGAGAATGAAGAACAAATGATAGTAGATATAGAGGTTGAAGAAGATACAGACGTCTTTGCTCACGAAGCGGAAGAAGAAGAGGAGATGAAGGTGATTGAGGAAGAAAGAGAGCAGTTCACCTTTTTAGAAGTCAAACTATTGAATTGATTAATTTTTTCTTTTTGGTTATCTTGCAATATGTAGCTTATTTACATACTACTAAATTGAAACTAAGTGACACAGGTGGAAGCAAGCCACTCATAATTGACCCAGGTTGAGTGTGGAAAGAAGAGCACATCAAGATAATGACATTAGCTAAGCGCTACTTAGGAGCTAACCTAAGAATTAGGATAAGTTTTTTTTATTTTTTTATTAATATTTTGTTTTTTTTCTGTTTTGTAGGAAAAAATTGCTAAAATTTCATGGACCAAAGTATCTCAATATTTCGTCACCACCTTAATCACCTAGTTTTATGCTATTAAACTTTCCTTTTCTTTTTCTTATCATTTTTATTTTTATATGTTGTTTCTTTTTCTCACATTAAGGACAATGTGTTATCTAATTGTGGGGAGAATTTTGCATTTGCTTGTCATGTGTGTGAAGTTTACATATCATATTGTCTTAGTTTTTGATTAGGTCAACAAAGTGTGAGCATATTTGCAAATTGTTTGAATGTGTCAATGACAATAACTTGATGGAAGTAGTTTAGCTTTGAACATATTTATTTAATTTGTTAAACCATATTGGCTTATGCATTTTATGTTTTAAGTATCTTTCGTTAAATATGCATGTTAATTAGGATACGATGTCAGTTTGTTCATCTCAGGAAATTTGTTACCTAAATTTATAGTTACAAATCAATTGAATATGTTAGTATCATTAGTAGTCTTTCATGAGGATGATTGAATAAAATAAATGAGGTAGGCTATGTGAAATGAAAAAAGTACATATGTTTATTAAATGAACAACTATTCTGCTAGCCTTTTTGAAACAAATATTGTGTTATGAGTAAAGCTAAAAATCAGTTGAGAATGTGATATAGTTGAGTAATTAGGGACATTTATGACAAAATGTTTGTCTTCATGTCAAAAGGCTAGATGACATTCCAACCAAGCTAATTAATAAAACATTGCCTAGTTGAGTAACCAAGGGAAATTCATGACAAGTTGTTTACCTTCGTGTCAAAAGACTAAGTTAATGTTAAAGAAAATCAAAAAGTGGTGTTTTGATAGATAAATCCTACTAAACTTTGAAAATAGAAAAAAAATCATAAAGGAATACTTAGTGATAATTGCAATTTTGGTTGATTACTTATTATCAATGTATGTATACAAGTGCTTTAGGTGAATGAATATGATGTAATGTCTTTATTAGTATGTATATTCAATCCAAAGTGCTTAACCACAAATTACATAGGTTAATAAGTTGGAACAACTTGAATGATTATTGTTTGAGGTTAAATTGGTTTCATCAAGTTAGATGCCATTGAATCATTAAAGCATGTTGCATGAATGTATGTGTTATTATTTGGTTTGTTTGAGTTTATCTTTTGTTTTTAGTTTTTGCTTAAGGACAAGCAAAAGTTTAAATGTGGGGATGTTGATAGGTGGAAATTAGACTATGTTTTAATAGATGTTGAAGTGTCCTTCTGAGTATTTCTTAGATGATTATCATTTATATAGGCTTAGAATTATCTTATTACTATTGTTTGTTTATATTCTAAGTGTTACTAATGTTTGTTTATATTCTAAGTGTTTGTGTGGTTTTGAGCTCAATTTAGATCTTAATTTTATGTTTAAAGGGTTGTGCGGTGTGTGTTTGAGTGCCTGGAAACAGGAAATTAAAGAAAAGAGAAGAATTGGAAGTATGGAAGTAGGCCATGATTGTGGATTGCCTGTCATGATCATGACAGAGAGCATAGAAAGCAGATCCAACAATTTTCTACTTTTCCAATATGTAACTCTTTTTGTTATTTTAATATTTTACGGCTATTTTTGGAACCAAATTAAGTGGGTAGACCCTATAAAGAACCTTCAAAGCATCAAGAACTATTTAACTAAAAAAAGAATAGCCATCATTTTACCAAATTAAGATTAATCCAAGGAAGATCAAGAGGAGCATCAGTTGTCCAACATTTTCCAAATTTGCAAATTTAGCTCTAAATCAAGTTTTTCTTTCTCTTTTTTATTCTCATTAAAATTGGTGTACAAAATGAATTGGAAGATGTTATACATAGTGATGATGTTCTAATTTATATTAGCATTTTTTCTTGACTTATTTTGTGACTTGAACTCTTTTGATTTTAATGCAATGTTTTGGGTGTTGTGATACTTTTATTTGCATATACTTTAACAATAAATCGAGAGAGTGAGTCGATAGTAATTTTATTAGGTTGGCTAATAAGATTTAATGTCCTAATCAGACACCCAAATTTCTAATTGATAATCATACGAAGAGAGATCTTATGTGAGAACTTAATTATCCGATAAATTGTTTAAGAACTAGTTGAAAACGTTAAGTTGTTTTTATTAATCAAGAGATAGCAAATCTGAAATTTTGTTTTCAATTAGGGATTATTAATTGGGGTTAAATGATTAGGTATTAAGAGAATAATCAACCATTCAAAAATCTAGGATTGACATTAAATTCAATCAAAAGTGGTTAAAGTAGCAAAATAACGATTGAATGAATCCTAAACTTTCATACTTGATCATTCTTGTTTTATTGTGGCAGCTCATTTGTTAAGTTGTTAAGTGCTCAGTTTCCTTTGGTTGCTTTAATTTTCGATTATTTCTTTTCATTCAAATCACATTTTAAGACCTTAGACAAAGTTAGGTTCATTTAGTTTTAGCTAATTCCTCGTAGGATCGATACCTCAATTACTACAAACAAACGATCTGTGTACTGACGAATATTGAGATTTTTATATTAGGTAAAACTTACTCAACAATGACCATGGTAAATGCAAACCTGCATTGAAAAATAGGTGGAGGATGTTTTTATTAGTTTGGTTACAAAATATATTGTGTTGATTTATCACACCTCAGATCAAGTTCTTGGTTTTCAATCTACCCTTTGTAGGTAACCAAAAAGGCTTTAGGCATCAAATTATTTCTCCACAGTATATTGTACCACTAGATATTTGGATCAAAATGTCTTAATAGATTAAGATAAGAAGAATTGCTGAAAACTCCTTTTTTCTAGTATCCAAACATATCTATCCAAGACATTAGCATTGAGGGGGTAATTAGGGAGATAGTTTTGTAATATATCTAAGTCCCCAAAATTACAGTGCCATCTATTCTCTTGAATAATCAGATTAACCTAATTATTAAGAGGAAATGTTAAAGTGAAATCTCTTAATTCATCCTTTAGGATTATGAGGCTCTTGTTTTACCAATAATCAAGCTATAACCAAAGTCTCTTTACGATTTCCCGCTATGGTTTTGATGTGAGGGTATATTGACTCCCTTCTGCTCAGCATTTAAATGAAAAACCATGATTGTTCCTTCTTTTCTACAATTTGCCATAAACTTTGATAAGGGAGATAATATTCATTTACCCATTTCAAATATAAGGCCTCCTTATCACTAAATAATATCCAAATTCTTTTAGTTACTTGCACCAATTGGATTAGTTTCAGAAATTAATCCTAAACCTCCTTCTTACTTTCTTAAACATAGTTATTCACATTTAATCTTTGCTTCTTTTGAAATTTCTACTTTTCCTAACCATAAAAATTTTTGGATACACTTATTTAATTCCTTGTTTATCTTCTTTGGAAGAAACAAATGAGAGCCCTAATGTATGTTTAGGTTCCTCATAACTGAAATTATAAGTTGAAGTCTTCCATCTGAGGATAGGAATGTGTTCTATCAGGCACATATTCTACTGTTTATCATCTTTAGTAAAGGTAAGCAATCTTGATATCTTAGTTTCTTTTATTGGAACCCTAAAATATTTGAAAGACATTTCATTGGGATTCAATCCTGTGACGACACTAAAACTAAGGGCATTGTTCAGTTCAAATGAGAAATAAGTTGAAATTAATTTCAAATGGGAAATAAATTGAACTCTTTTAAAGACTAATTCTTAAACCTATCTTCCAATAAAAGAACTCAAATGAGTTTAAAATTAAGTTAATGGTGTTGTGTTCAACTCCATAGAGCATTGTGAAGTCATCTGCAAAAGTAAAATGGGTAAGTTTCAACTCTTTGCATTTATAGTGATAATTAAAAATAAGGCTAAGTTGAGAATTCTTCTATACCAATTTGGGTAGCACTTCCATTAGAAAAGTGAATGGGTAGGGGGATAAGGGGTCCCCTTACCTTTTTCCACTAGATCATATTAAAAGCTTACTTGGAGTACCATATATCGGAGCACTACATAAAGAGGTAGAAATGAAGGCTTTGATCCATCTAATGAATTTGGTTAGAAAGTAAAACCATTCTAGGCTGAATAGGATGAAGTGCTAGATCAATGTATCCAATGCTTTTGAAAGTCCACTTTGATAGCACAACTTTTGATGGGCGTCCTTGTCTTATAATCTTTCATTAGTTCAGGCACCGTCAATATATTTTCTAAGATTGATCTAACAATTATGAAGGCTCCCTATGTGTAGTGAATTATAAGTTTCTAGGTGTCCTTTAGTATGCTGGCTCTAATATTTGAAATCACTTTGTATACCGTGTTACAACATAATATTGTATGAAAATCATTGAGCTTGTGAGCATTTGGTATCCTTAGGATTAAGAAGAGGTATATAGAGTTTAACTCTCTTAATATTTTGTCGTTTCACAAATATTCCTACACCACATCTTTTAATGTATCACCTATGATATACTAGGTAGCTTAAAAGAAGTAGGCACCATATCCATATGGTTCGGTCGATTTCCAAAGATCGAGGCTAAATAGAACTTGCTTAATTTCTTGAGTAGAATCAGGTTTTATAAGACCCTCCTTTGCCTCAAAGGACAGTTCATTTGAATTACCAATGAGATCCACCAAGTCCACCTTACAAATTGATGTTTAAACTAATAGTTTCTTGTAATAATTGACCACCATCGCCTATATTTTACTTTTATTTGAAACTTTTTCGTCCCTTATTATCCATTATCCATTTTATTTTGTTGATTTTCCTCCTAGAAAGAATGGATTTATGAAAGAACCTAGTTTCAAACCACCCTTTTTGATCCAATTGGTCCTTTTTCTTGAGAATTTAAAAAAATTCATTAATGCAGAGAAAAGATTAACGACATAGAGGTGAAGTGTTGGGTCTCCAATAAACTACTCAAAATGGCAGTGTTTAGACATTATAATAACAAGAAATGGTGACATTGCAATCAATTTAAGCATTTCTAACTAGTCGAAATGTTTTTGAATTTGACGTAAAGCCTCTCCCATCCTTTTATCGCTTCCTGAAATTATTTACTCAATTAGGGTTGATGTCTCTCGAGGATATAAGTCTTCAAGGGATAGCTTGAGTAACGCTCGAAGACTATGCATGCGTAGTCGCTTTTAGCCTATGTAAGAGGTAAACACTCCTTGATTGTTCTGTAAAGTTTCATATTAATTATTGATAGGTGTGAAATGCATCATATTTTAGGGTATACTAATAGGTGTGAAATGCATCATATTTTAGGGTATAGTTTCATATGTGTTTATCCATT
>JAOQMP010000165.1:27075-39696 GCA_027563575.1 Erythroxylum pedicellare | reverse complement strand
GAAGAGTTCCAAATTTGGACTAGAATGTGAGAAAGGGTGTAGGGATGAACAGTAGCTCGAAAACTGCATTTAGTGATTTGAAACTTTGGGAATTTTTCTGGGTTGATTTAAGAAGATTTTGCAAAAGGAGTCTTCATGAAAGTTATATATTTTCTTGTTATATTTCTATCTCTTGAAAGTATGACATTTTTCGATAGAAGGGTTGAAAGTTATGATCTGTTGACTTAGGATGTAATCCAAAGATTAATGTGCTTTGTTTGTGAAAATGCCAATAAGTGTAGGTTTTGTGGATACTGTTCTTTGAGGCAAATTCTGGACTGTTATGGTTTGAATTGGAGCAAGTAGCTTTACTGAAAGTTGTAGAGAAATGTCAGAGCTTTTTAATGATGTATAATATGTTATTTTTGGATGTGGGAATTGAAAGATATGAATTTGTGAAGTTTTGATGCGGTTTAGGGTGAAATTATGGGGGCAGAAACTTTGATTGAAATTTTGACTTAGTTAAAGGTAGAATTTTCTTCTAAGTTCTTCATACCACGTGAAGTGATTGTAGTGATTGTTTGTAGCTCACCCTTATCGTAGGATATGTACCGGAATGACCTGCGGGTGTCCCGATGAGTACCCTGCGGTAAGGGGGCGCCACACTATATAGGAGCCCGAGCACCAAAAACGTGCATTTTATCCCCATTTATTTTGAATATGTCATTGTACGTTTGGTTAAAATTCAAGGACAAAATTTTTTATAAAGAGGGGTGATTGTAAAACCCCAAACTTTTCTTTTCACGTATCTATAAAATTTCTTTTCGTGTGAATGATGTTTTCGAGTTAATGTAAATTTTAATTTTGCTAAAAGGTGAATTCAGAATCCAACCCTAAATGACAAGTGTTAAAGTCAAATGATAGTAAAAAAATATTAGAGTTGCATGGTATGGAAATAGGTCAAAAATAAATTCAATCGTATGGATTTATGATACATCAAGATGGACATTGTTTTAAATTATTGTGGAGTAAATTTGAAGCATTCTTAGGGATGAGAATTAAGGAAATAAGAATCAATCATAGTTATGAATACTTAAATTAAATCAATCTAACTTATATGTTGATATATTTAAGTGTAAGATATTTTAAGTAGACATGAAAAAAAATGCCTCCAATAAGAAATACCAATTTATTAAAGAAATATTGAGCAATAGTAAATTGGAGGCTAAGTTTTTTAGAAGAAATTTAGAGCCACATGTCTTCCTTTTAAAATACTTATACATAAATCATTTTGGCATTTAGTTACATCAACATGATAAAGTCAATATGTTTTCCTTACAACCTATAGCTTATCTACGATGAAAATTAAGAAATGCTTCCTACAGACCAAAAGTAAACATTTCATAGAATAAAACATACTTGTACAAAATTTCAATAACTAATAAACATTTTATAGTACCTAACAATAAATGATATTAATTTTCATTGATAGTATGTAGTAATGTAGATTGTATAATACCTAAAAGTGAAAAAAAGTGTTTAATTGGGATATGTAAAATGGGTTGTACTTACATAAATAGTGAGAGATAAACTTATCATATTCACTTTTGACAAAGACCTCTTACTTTAAAAACCATCTCAAACAAATTATATCTTAGAATGATTAGAATAACAAATTTTGGAAGGGATTTCCTAGGAATGAATTGTACCATAGATATAGTTATAAAATTGATAATCCAAAAACAATTATTTCAATCATTTAGAATAATAGTAATGATGTCGTTAGTAGAAGAACACTAACTTATAGGATCTTATTATTACCATTTTTTAAAAGGTATTTTTATCCTAGTTTGGTTGCTCAAAATATCAAACGGAATCATGTAGTTGAATATGTCATTTAATTATTGCTAGTATTCCAAAAATCAATATTAAAAAAATAAATGAATTGTGTACAATATTAAACAATGAACAATGATGTAATCCCATGAATGCAATTTATTTTTAGGTTATAAATTGGTTAAGAAACTATAGCATATCCATTGAGCATTTAGTTTTTTTTTCTTGGTTTCATATACATTCTTTCTTTAGAAGGACATTCTAAATATTACAATGGTTTTATAAATGAGCTAGAATATCTTTACATAAACATTTATCAAAAAGCATGGATGACCATTATAGAAAGTTAGAAATGCTTCTTTCAAACAAAAAGTAAACCTTTTAAAGAATAAAGCATACTTATGTAAACAAGTTTAATAGCAAATAAATAACTCGTATAACCTAACAAAGAAAAGCATATTCACTTTTTCACTAATAGCAAATTACAAAAACTAAAGTTCATATATAGGCATCAAGTTCAAACTTTAGTAGATCATAGGAAATCTAGATAGATACCTATGCTTGATCCTAGTAAGAAATTGAGAAATAGTATACATAGAGAGAAAGAGATAGAGAGACTGAGATAAAGGAAGTTGTTGTTGCCTTTTGGCTTTAGCTTACCTACTCTAGAAAATAAGTGAGGTTTAAAGGAAAAACTAACTATTACTTCCAACTACTTTTGTTCCTATATTATTATATGACCTTATCACTTACCTTATGCAATGTGTTCTTTATAACTTTTGTAATTTCTGGTTTGAATTTTATCTTTTTCTTGTTAATATTAATTTAAATATTTATTTTGAAATATGTTGGGAGGTTCTTTCTTCAAGAAACTAGACTAAAAATTGGTACGTATTTTTATCCCTTTTTTCTCTTAATTGAATATAGGTAGCATTTGTTAAGAGCATTTAATTCTTTTAGTTCATTTATCAATTATTCAGTATGTTTTTGTACTTGTTAAATAAGTTCAAAAGATTTTTACATTGAAAGGACATAGAAGAAAGTAAAGAAAGAACAAAATTTACATCAATAATTAGATGAGAAACATAAAGAGCAAATATTGAAATTTGAATAGTATAACCTAAATTTACCTAAGAATATGAATTTGGCATTCATATGAGAATCTTCGAATCATTTAATTTGTATTAGCACCAACAAACAAATATAAACAATATAAAGATAAAAAAGGAAAAGAAATCACAACACCAACCTCCTTATATTTATTAATAAAACCAATAAAGACATATAAAAAAGTTTGAGAAAATTAAACAATTATACTATATGAACTTAGTGATACACATGCACTCATAAAAAACTATACACCCATTTTACCAAATTATTCAGTCTCACCACATACTTTAAAGCTTAACTATTAAGTCGACACTTTTAAAGCCTAATCACTAAAGTTGGTTTATAAATAGATATCAAGGTGTTGTATTCTCAAGTGATGAGAAGATAGGGAGAATATGGGATAAAAGAGAGATATATGAGAGATACAAGACATAGAAAGGGAGAGAAAAGAGGGTGACTATATGACGTATAATAAGAAT
Source organism: Erythroxylum pedicellare (assembly GCA_027563575.1). Classification (NCBI taxonomy): domain Eukaryota; kingdom Viridiplantae; phylum Streptophyta; class Magnoliopsida; order Malpighiales; family Erythroxylaceae; genus Erythroxylum; species Erythroxylum pedicellare. Next base: position 36,292 of record JAOQMP010000165.1, on the reverse strand, counting down.
AACAAAAAAACAAGGTAATAACCTAATAATCATATATACATTAATGCAATATTCCCATATATACATATAGACTTGCCTAATTTCAAAACAAATTACTTAAGTATATGAATTGATTCCAACCAAGTCATTTACTAGACGATCAAAGAGGGTGTACGATCCTTGTAGTTATAGAGAAAGTAAAATGTACATCCTTGCTTCTGATCAATAGGTAAATAAAGAAGGGAAATTAAAACAAAAGGAAGAAAGAATATTAATTTTAGGAACAAGATTTCTATTTTAGAAACTAGTTATTAAAATATAAAAAACAAATTTGTAGTTTTTTGTAGTTGTTAACATTTTTATTTTGAAAAAAACAAAACAACTATCTTCTACAAGAAAGAGTAATCAATTATAGGAACAAGTTTTATGTTTTGGAAACTGATTGTCAAAACATGTGAAAAAAAAAACAAAATCTCGTTTTTATAAGGTTATTACATTTCTATTTTAAAATTAATAAATGAAATGAAACAAATGCATTTTTCTTTGTTTTTACTTTTTAGAAACATCAATAGAAAACCCTAAAAAATATACCGAAGGAAGCATAAGATAGTACATTTTTGTAAGACTATTATAAGTAAAAAAAACTTGATTCATGAAATAGTTGAGTGAGTAGAGTAAAATTTGTGAGAAAAGTTAACTAAAATTTTACACTTACTTTTAAATGAATTTGTTATAGTGATTTTTATTCAAATTTCTTGCAAAACTTAACTATAAGATATTGTTTTACTTAATTCTTAATAAGATTTATTCCTTATACTAATATCATAAGGAAAGAGTTTCATGGTGCTTTTTGATTATTGTTCACTTTAGTAAGCAAGTTTGCATAAAGATGAGCAAAAGCTAAGTGTGGGACAATTTGATAATAGTAAAAAAAATGTTATGTTGTTTTCCCTTAAAATCTAGTACTTCCCCAATTTAAACCTAAATCTACTTATTATGATTATATCTTGATTTAGGATGTAAATGGAGATGCTAAGAGAAAAATAAAGATACTTGGGCAATTTTGGACAATGTTGATTCATAAATTAGACATAATTTTCTCATCTGAACTTTGATTAAGATGATTAAAAATTCTGTAAAGATATTAGAAAAATCTATAAAAATTTCATGTTCTTATTTTTTAGAGATACTAGCTAAATCAAGTTTAAAGTTGGGTTTAAATAGACATGAGTGTGTTAGATACTGTGTTGGTTGTTAAAGTTTAATTTAAACTTATCTATACCACAAGTATATAGATAATATCTTATAGTATTAAAAAATATCGTTCCTAAGAGGATTGTATTATTTACCTAACAATTCTTGCAACACTTTGTTGATGGTCCACACTATGATAAGATAACTAAGAAAACTAAATTAAAGAAAATTGATAGTTGGATAATTAAATAAGCAAAACTAAATTTGTTGATTAATTAACGATGAAAACTTAGGAATTACTTATATCTTTGTTTTGTTTCACTTCACCTTCTTGATTTAATAATATTCAAACCTAGATATTTAATAATTATAATTACCCTATCTTAAGATCTAACTAAGAAATCCTAATTAAAATATATTAGAATTAAGATGTGACCTCTCAATCTATCAAAACTCTTCCTAACTATTAAATTGGATTTAAAGCTATGCTAAAGGTAACTAATAAACAATTAAGATCTCTCTTTAATTTTCTGTTAATTTGATGTTTGTAGGTATATTATCGTACTAGCTCTCATTGTACAATATAACATAGATAATTCAGTCCAACATCTCGATTCAAAATAAATATAAAACAATAAACACTAGAAAGTATGTCTCTATTAAATCAAGGACATAAAAGTTTAACAAAATAATTCAAAAGTAATCCCTAAGACAAATTTAGCAAAATATAGCCAAAATATATCCTAAATTGATCATAATCAAGATTCAATAATAAGGAAAGAAAAGAAAGAATAGAATGTTGAATTATGGATGTTTTCTCTTTCTTTTCCTTGAGCTAGAAAATTCTGTAGCTTTTGCTCTTATGGAATTTTCTCTCTTTAATCTCTTCTTTAGTGTTTCTAGCCTCCTCATTTGTGCTCTTCTTGCCTTTTATATTTCTTGATTCTTTTAGCAGTGGGTACTCTCTATCATGATTGTCCATGTTACATAATTGTGCTAGAGAGTCTTCAACACTTCATCCAACATTCTTGCTTAATCATGCACATGCAAGATCATAATTGCTTCCTTTGTCCAATTTCTTTTTCATCTTTTCTCGGAATTTCTTATCTTCACTCATCATCAAAACACAATTAATATCCACTAAAGCATGCATGAAGATCAAATTCTTGGCCTAATCAGCAATAATCAAACAAAACACACAAAAGCACTAATAAAGACATAAGTCTAAGTCCTAAATACATTATTAACACCTAAGAAAACACTTAAAAGCACACTCTACAACATAAAAAAGATACACTATAACTCATACCTATCATCATTGTTTTGAAAGGTTTTGAAAAAAAAACTAATGAATGGTATAGCCTATGATATGATTATGTCTTAAAACATGTCCACTTTGGAAAATAAAAGTGTCTTTACTTTAAAAATAAAAAAAAACCTAGTTTTTAGGAGATATTTTTCATTAAGGTTTTTTAGATATAAGGATTGGCAATTGCCTCTCTTCCTCTCTCTTTATTATACTACGCAGGCCATTAATATTTTGCCATCTGAGATTGTCTCAATTTTCTTAACTTGGTTATTGAGCATTCTAATCTTATAAAACCCTCAATATTTTGCAAGCGCACAGGTCGTAGTGTAATATATAAGGTGTTGATCTTACAAGGAATTAGTGAACTAATCGAATCCTAATTTGTCTAAAGCCTAAAGTGTAATTAAAGTGAAATTAAAACTAAATAGAAAAGTAAGCAATTGAATATGGAGTGATTGAAATGAATGTTCTAAATTAATGCAAGAAATTAAATTTGAGCACCACCAATAGACAATTGAAATTTAAACAAGGAAGATTAGAAAATTATGAGAAAGGAGATTTATGCTATCATTAATGCTAACTTAGTTACTTTTATGTTAATGTGGTGTCAGTTTTAGACTTTTGAAGGGTAGATTAGTCTCTCTCAAGTTGTAATCACTAAGCCCTAAATCATAAACCCTAATTAAAGTGAGTTACTGAATATGTAATATATCGAGTAACAAAACAACCCACAACTTAATTAGTTTTTAAGCATTCTAATAAATAATCAGGTCCTTACACGAGATCTCTTTCCGTATAATTACCGATTTGATTATTTGTGTGGTCTACTAGATCATTTAACTCTCATTAATCAACATTATCATTTTGAATTCAATTCACTCTCTCAATTTATTATCAAAGCATGCAATTACAATAAATAATCATAACACCCAACATCATTAACAACAAAAGCAACTAGATTAACATTGAATCAGCTTTAAATCCCTAAAAGAAGTTAGAACATCCTTCACCCAAGATTCATCATCATCAATTTCATCTCATACATCAAATGAACGAAATAAAAGATGAAAAGAAGAAAATATGACTCGGAGGATTGGAGGTTGAAGCTCTACCTTCTTCTTTCTATTATTCTCTCTCTTCCTTCTTCCTCTTCCTTATTTTTTACCAAAATGGAAAATGTAGGCTTTCCTTTCTGGGTCATTTCTCTTGTCTCATGTAATCTTTTCTAATTAGGGTAAAACTAGGTCTTATCTGCGCCCAAAAGTCTAAAATAACCTACAAAAACTAAGTTTCATGAGTTGGTCTACGTCTGTCCTAATGTAGACCACGACTGTAATCGTGTCCAACTAAAAGGGTCTCTGTTATAATCATGCCCCCAGCCCCCAGGCTATGATTATAGCCTGCTGAAAGGGATCCTGACCCTGGGTCCTCCATTAGGCTTCCTCCAAATCTTCTGTGTTCTTCGATATCTGATCTCGAACAATAACAAGCACATCAAAGCACCTCAAATACACAAAATTAAAGCTCAATATGCACATAACACTCAAAAACACAAATACCTAACCAACTAATACAATTATAAGCCTAAACATGTGTGAATCAATTAATTAAAAACTAAAAACATACCAAAATGCCTATTAAAACATCATTTAACCTACAACTATCATTGGTCATCCAAATTTTAATGGTAAAACTTACGGTAAGAGCTGCTAAATTGAAATTAAGTCAAATTCTTTATTATTAGTGTGATTGATACTATATTATTTTCTAATATCTTATAACTCTTTAAAGATTGAAAATATATCAAAATGTGCTTAATAGAACTGGGGTTATTAAAAGTTAAAAATGTTAAGTGACATCTTTAGTTTCAAATATCTATAACAAAGTCACAAGCTACTTAAAAATTAAATAATTAATTTAATAATAAAATTTGATATGCAAAGAAATTAATTACATTAAAATTTAATATTAATATCTAATAGTATAATAAGAATAAATAAGAATATCATATATACAAAAAATTTCCACATGTTCCTTTTAACTTAAATGTTAACTTTAATTAAAATTTATACCGTAAGTTAATTTAAGCACTCAATATATGTCACTTTCCTGTTTAACTAGTTTAACCCCATAGCATGCATAATAATTTAATCTATTTATAACAAATTAAAAGAAAATTTTCAAATTAAGCATATCATAATGTAATTGCTTCTGCATATTTTATACCTTATATTATCCTTGCAAAGACTAAAAAAAAATACAGTGGAGAGAAATTAAAAATAACAAAATAAATAAAAAGGAGACAAATAAATAGAAAAAGATTCGATTTCCTGGGTTACCTCTTAAGTAATGCTTTTTATTGTTTATAGCTTGACTCAATGCCTCCTTATTTAATTGATATAAATTTGCCACATTATCCACTTGGAATCCTTTATGAAAATGATTAAATCCCATCCATAAAGATGTAACTTTTTATACATTCTCCTTTTAAATCTATCATAGGTGAGTTTAATCTTCTTATTAATGGATGGATAGTTTTAGCTCCCTCTTCAAGTGGGAAGTGATGACTCAAAGATGCTTTAGTTATGGAATTGAGTATTGTAAAATAAAGAATAAAATCCCTCATTAGGAAATAGTAACAAAATTTAAGAAATAATACCTAGCAGTTGTTATTTTGTGGAATTATTCATTTCAGTAATAGTTTGTAACAATATAGTACTCTACATAAATTACTCCTTCTCTTTTATAAGAGGCACATAAGTGATAACTTTCTATTCATCTTCTCTTTTAAACACCTCATTTTCAACGCAGATATCTCCATTAACAATTATGGTATTCTTCTCTCTTGTTTCACTCATGCATAAGGCATGGCATTTTAACTACTTTATCACTCCTTAAAACTTTTGCACTTATATTTTCCCTTATATTGACAATATTTTGGGAGAATTAATTTTTCAAACCTTATGCCTCTATCTAAATATTTATTATTGTTATCTAATCCATCTAATTTGCCTAGTTTTGAATATTAGCTCCCACCTCCTGTTTGAATTGTTTTATCTCCTATTGAAGTTACAAAGCATTAATAGTAAGATAATTATCAATATATTACAAAGACATACTAGAATTTGAAGTTTCATCCATTTTTTACATAGGAGGATACGGTTTATTTTATTGTTGGAAGTATGGGTAATGTTGAGTTATCGGTTGATTTACTTATGGATTGCAATAGTAAAAATTTATTTGATCCCTCTATCATAGTTTACACTTGATCGAATAAGAGTCTAATCCCCTCATGATTTTCTTAGAAAACCACCTATTGTATTTAATTACCCAATGGGCTTATCTTGAAGAATTTGGGAACATATATGTTAGGTGCCTTATTACCGAAAATGATTCGCGAGCAATCATCATTTGCATATTTCCAATAGCCATTTGATAAAATAAAGAGGTTTGACTAAAAATTTATTATTCAATGGAGGAAATATTACCATTGTGCCAAATTGTTTTAAGTTAGCCACTATTCCTTTTTCTACAAATTATTATTGAAAAAAATAAGAAACTACAAAGAAAAATAAATAAAAACTCAAAATCTAAATTAAAATTAAAAGTATAGGAGTAGCCAAATTCCTTAGAAACAATGCCAAAATTTGGTATGTTGTTACCTACATCCAACAATAAAGCCTTACTTTGAAAAGTTATATAGTAAAGGAAGTAAAAAGTAAATCTTATATAGATTATCTAGTCTTGATTTATACTTGTGAACAAGAATAAAAGGTAGGTTTTGATTATAATGAACCAATAGTAATAATTTAATTAAAGAACAGTCAAATCTAATAATGAAGAAAAAAATAAGAAACAAAGTTTGGACTAGCCCACATCCACCATTGGAATTGTATATATCAAATTGCAATTTTGGAAGCCTGGTACGAAAATGGATGAAATCAAACAAAACAATATACCTTTATGGATCAATATTCATAATTTTCCTTTAGAATATTGAACAACTAATAGATTAAGCTATCTTGCAAGCTTCATAGGAATGCCAATTTGCATGGACCAAGCTACTGTTAAGGTTTCAAGAATCAATTTTGCTAGATTTTGGGAATTAGTTAGCTCATTATCTTATTTACCTAATTATATACCAATTATAAGGTTGAATGAGCAACTCGAAACGATGGAAGACAGCTTAAGGGTTACTTATTCTTGGAGGCCAAACTTTGAGGGATCTAGGAAGTGGATTCCCACTTGAAAGAAATTTAAAATGGGGTTTTATAATGAATTGGAAGGATTTCTCACAATAGAGCATAATAAGCATACAATTAATAGTAGCTTAAAAGAGGAAGCAGGTGATAACTATTCAAAAGGGATAGGAGTAACTTTTACAACTATTGAATCAACAAATAGTCAGAAGTTTTAAAAATAGAAGAGAAGAGACCATACTGGAAACTCCAAAATGAGAAGATTGTACTTGAGAAAGAATTTGAAATAGTGCAGAAAAGAAAATCTAGAAGGAAAAAAGAATCCACTACTTAAAACAAATAATCATAAAGGTTGTCATATGGAATATTAAAGGACTCAATGCTGCCTCCAAAAAGTTTCTTATCAAAGACTTTATTAAAAAAAATAAACAATATCCTAGCTATTTCAGAAACCAGATTTAGAGTTGGAAAATGTGACATTTTGAAGTTACTAAGTAGTGAATGGTTAGAAATAACCAAATTTGATCAGCATTCTCAAGGAAGAATTGCAGTTCTTTACAATTATAGAAATGTCTTAGCTTCTCCAAGATACATCATAGACCAGTTGATACATATGGATGTTATGTACAAATCCTCCATGAGTAATGCTCAAATCTCCTTTATATATGCTCACAATAACAACTATCAAAGGAATCAACTCTGGAATGACATTAGAAGAATTTCTAGTCACATTTGCAAACCCCGCCTAGTAATTGGAGACATTAATGTAATAATAGCTACTGAAGAAGCTAAAGGTGTTCATTCGAATAAACTCCTTGTTAAGACTTAAAACTATGCCTATCTAATATTAAAGTAACTAATGTAGCTTAAGCTAGTAATTTCTTCGTATGAAGTAACAACCAATAGGGAAATGATCTTATTAGGAAAAATATTGACAAATCTCTTGCTAACAAAGAGTGGATTCAGCAACTCCCCAATAGTTTCACTTTCTTCCAAAACACTTTTCTATGTGATCACTCTCCTATCTTCACTTCTACTAATTCTGAAAGAATCAATCACCCTTTTAGGTTTAGAAACTTTCTTCTAGATATTCTTGAATTTGGTGATCCTTTATAGAGAGGATGAAAACCTAAAGTGAATAGTACCTAGTAGTACATTTACTATCAGAATATGATTTTGATTAAGTAGAATATGAAATTGTTACATAAGGAGAATGTAAGTAATTTACATCATCTAGTTACAACTATCAGAAATAATCTTATTTTAGCTCAAAATGAATTTTATAAAAATCTTCATTACAATATACTCATTGAAAAGGAGAAGTAAGCTTTGTATAATTTCTCTATGGCTCTCTTATTTGAAATGTCGCTAATGAGGTAGAGGTCTAAAAATTTTTGGTTAAAAGGTAGTGATAAAGGATGAACTTTCTTTCACAAGTTTGATTTCTCCAAAAAAACTACAAATAGAATCAGCAATCTATTGTGTAATATTCACTTTATTTATAATCAAGATTTGTTAAAGTTAGAAGCTTTTGAATACTTTTATAGTCTTATAAATGCCCCCACAAATTCTCATTCTTCAAAGGAAGTGATAAGTAGCATCTTGTGTAGTTACATTACTCCCCAAGAACTAATATACTCTCAAATCCTGTTACTATAGTAGAAATTGAACAAAATATCAAAATTTTGAGTCCCTATAAATCCCCTAATCCATATAGGTTTAACATGATGTTCTTACTAAATCTTGGCCTATCATCAAAGAGTGCTAGATGCTGTAATGGAATTCTTTGAGAAGAAAAGAATACTCAGATTGATTAATGGTAACTTCATTACTCTCATTCCTATAGAAATGGAGAAGAAAAGTTTTGGAGATTTCAAACCTATAGCTTATTGCAACTCAATATTCAAAATTATTTCAAAAATGTTAGCCAAAAGATTAAAAATGATCTTATTTAATCATATAGATAGTAATCAAGGAGCCTATATTCTTGTCAAAGAGATAAGTGATAACATTCTTTTGCTACAAGAACTTTTGAAGGGTTATTCCAAAAGAAGAGGAGGCGAAAATTACATTCTAAAAATTAATCTAAAGAAAGCCTATGATAATATTGATTGTACTTTCTTGTGTAATAATATTAAGGCTTAGAATTTTCCTTAGAGTTTTATTGAATGGATGTCGTTATGCTTCCCTTCTTACCCTTTAGTATTCTAACTAATGGTGAACTAACCAACTTCTTCAATAGTTTCAAAGGCATTAGGCAGGGAGACCCTTCTTCACCATACTTATTTGCCATTATTATGGAGGTTTGCAATAGAATTTAGTGCAGAATTGTTGAGAGGACTGATTCACTTCGTATTTCGATTTTAACCTTGAAGGTCAAATCAAAAAATTGAATTCTATGGATTGCAATATAGAGTGCAACCTCGAGTCATCTCACTTAATTGGAACCTAATGCAATAGACCTAAGCTAGCCTAATTGTCATGAAATGCAACTAAAATTGGTTAGGAGGGGGGTTTTGGTTCTTAAAGAAAACTA
>JAOQMP010000164.1:16457-26500 GCA_027563575.1 Erythroxylum pedicellare | reverse complement strand
GCAAATTTGGAGAATTTCCCTTAGGCTCTTGATCACTTGATCTCTTAGCTATCACCTGAAGATGGGGTAAAAAGGGGATGAGCTTGAAAGTTTGTGGGTAATAATTTATAACAAAAAAGAAATAAGCAAAACTTTTGAAACCATTTTGCTTGTCTTAAAGAATTTTCATTGAGTTTATAAAATACATGTTCTTAAACTTTCAGCCAAAATCCATAAGTCACAAAACATGAATGCATCAAACTTGCTAACATAACATGATCACTTAAGGTTAGGTTAGCTTGATGGTTGAAGACACATTGAGTTGAATTAGTAAGTGAATTATTAACTTATTGACATATGTTAGAATAACATTTACGATGATTGATTAGGGATGAATTTGGTTATGGCGGTGTATGAATATGAGAGATATGTTTAAGTAGTAAATGCATTGTTTATTTGTCTGTATAAAGGCTCGGGAGTTGTGGATCAAGAAGCTCGTATCAAGGATTGTTAAAGTCAAGAGAGTGTATACCTTCTTCTGAGGTAAGTTGGGGAAACCATATCTCTCAAACAGGATTAGGACATCCCAAGACATATATGATGACTTGTATGTGAAAATTGAACCTAGGTAATACATAGTATAATTGAATCTCAAATAGATACTAGTATGCTTGTGTATTTAATAAACGACATTGTTTTGAATAACTCTTTGCACTTAGAGCATAACTGATGTTTTTATTACGTATTTTGAGAAATGATATTATTTTCAACAAACCTTTACTTGAAGTGCAAAGGACAATGTTTTATTTTCTAAAACTACATTTTTGAACAACTTTGCACTTGGAGTGCAAAAGATGACTTTTTGTATGAAATAATGTTTTGCAATTTACATATGCATAATTGAGTCATGTATGTTGCCTGTATGTACTCTCTTTTGGCTTAGAGCTATGGCAAGGTTTCATTTTATCGATTGGACCGATAAATAAAGACATAGTGCCTTACTTGATTTTAGTACTTAATATTTGTATATGATTTTTGTGATTGGTGAGGTAACGATTGGCCAATCATGTGCTCAGCGTAATAGAATAAACGACCTTCGTACCCTTAACGCTGGTACATAAAAGTCGAGTCCCCATGTCGACACCTTTTTATGGGACTTGCGGGTGATTGCACACCTAGAGATCTGGTCATCGACGAGGCCATCATCTAAGGTCATGATGCTCTTATCAACTGTAGTCCGGACTCACCATGGGTGAAAGTCGAGCCAACACTAGGAATGTGCACACTTTTTTGGTCGACTAGTGGTGACATACATGATTGTTTTGACCTATTCTGAGATTTGTTTTCCTGACGAGATTTGATTTATACATGTGATGATTTTCTGCTTCTGTGTAATTGAACTAGAACCTATGGTCACTAGATGAGTGATTAATAGGCTAGACCTATGTGGTTCCTAACCAGTATATGTTGAGTTATAGGCTAGGCCTATATATTTCTATGTCATGTATGTTCATTTCATAGGTGGTTATGTGCATGCTAGATGCGTTGAAAAACCCTTCCTTAGGTTATCCAGACCGTCTTAGTATATATCAGGTTCTTTTTGCGATATGTGTTTTTCCTATTTACTGAGTACATAGTGTACTCATCCCCTCTGCTTTCTAACCATGCAGATTAATTTGGTGAGCTTGAAGCTCTGAGTGCATCGTGCAGTCTTTTGACATTTTCGGGACATTACCGCAAGTGGGTAGTCTTTATTTTGTACTTTTATTGTATAGTGGCTCATTAACTATTTTTATTAAGTTAGTTATGTTGATATGCTTTATAATTTTGTAAATTAACTTTTGACTATCTTATGCTTTGTAAATAAGCTTATGTATAAACCTTTTGTATTGTTGTTGAGATTACTCTTAAGTGGACTTAAAAATCCAAAAAGTTGTGGTAGAGTTTAAATGTGAATATAGAAGTGCGTTTAAAACTGATTTACAGATATTTTAATTGAGTTTTGAGATTTTTAGAATACAATCGTTATACTATTCAAATGTTTTTAAAGGATATTCTATTAGCTTTGCATAGCCAGGTTAAGGGTACCGTGAGTATCCTTAGCTGGGTACACGACAATTGTCATATGCCCAATATGATTCCAGGTTGTGACAAAGGTAGTATAAATAAAAAATATTTATATAATGAGAGACAGACGGTGATTAATGAAAAAAATGTTCTAGGGTATATCATTCTAAATCCATTTAAAGATTGAGTAATCAGATGGGAAGTCATATATTCCTAATAGATATATGATGATATTGTCTCATAGTATGCTAGTCGCATGAGATATTAGACAAGTATAAATAATGTAGAATCAATTTTTTGTGGTCAATTAACTTCATAAGATGCAAGTAGTAGACAATGGATAAGCATACATAATGAGTTAATAATATGAAATGATATAATTCTAAACATCAAAACTAAAAATTATATATAAGATATGATTTAGTAGAAAGATGAGAGCTAGATAAGAAAATTTTGAAATCAGTAAAAAACATAGTGAAGGAGTTCTACAAGTTTTGTGATTCTACAAGTCTCTTATCATGTAGATTAAAGAAAAACTTTGTAAGTGATTTTTGTTTAATTGACTAGTAATATAAGTACATTTAGATCCTCTCATGTTATCTGAAAATGAAAATTTTCTTACGTATCATCATACACCAAACAATAAGTATATAATCTTACTTATGGGTTATCCATCTCCAGTGTATGATTTTACCTCTCTAAGCAAAAGTGAAGAAGAGAAGGCATTTCATATTCCATGACAACAATTTAACAATAAAAGCCTTAGAGCTTGGTATGTGGCATATCTATAAATAAAAAAACCATCTTACTCCAAAATTGGTCCCCTGGTCTCAACATTGAAGAAATTAAGCTGCCAATTGTCCCCATTTGGATGTACATCCATAGGTTACCGCTTGAATACTAGACCATAAAAGGACTTAGTAGCTATGTTTAGAGGCCTATTTATTTTGATCAAGCCATAAGAGAAGTTAGTGGAATTAATTATGTTAGAGCTTGTGTAGTTATTGATGCCTTGAATCATCTACCTGAGGAAATCCCTATCCTCAGATCGGATGAAAACTTGTTGTTGATTGAGGATATTTTCAAGGTTATATATTCCTAAAAACCTACCACAAAAAATAAGCAAGCATGGAAGCCTTATAGAAGAATATTCAACTTAGGATACTCCTAGGATCTTTAGGAGATAACAACTACTTTAGCCCTCCTATAAACAACTTAGTAAAAGAAGGTTTAACTATGTATGCATCACAAAATAAGGTTTTAGACTCAAATAAAGCAAAAACTCCTCCAAGCTCATAAACCAAATTATTCATGCCTCCATTCACCAAAAAAAAAAGCAATCACAAATAAGCTTGCTATTATCAATATGCATATATCAACTAGCCCCAATCCTATAATTCTCAAACCAAAAAGAATTTTTTAATGGGGAAGATACTAAAACCCATTAAAAAGCACTTATCCTGTAGTATAAAACTTCAACACGTGAGGAGGAAGGCTATAAACCTATAATTAGAAGGAAATCAAATAGGAGGAAAGGTCCTTGAATTAGGATATAACTCCATAATAGCTACTTCGTATATTACATGTCTAAATTCCCTTAACGAAAAACTCTTTAATGAAAAATAAGCTTATGGCACTAGGCATTCTTAAATCTAGAATCAAAGAAGTAAATTGTCAGCTTTAAAACTTTTTGCTTAAATATTGGAAGCTATTACACAAATACGAAGCTCGTCCAAATGGTATAGTTGTATTCTTGTATAATGAGGTGAAGATATCCATATTAGAATCCATAATTACTGAACAACTCATACATGTGAAGGTATGTATTAAGGATCTCAATCAAATTGTTCATATCTCTATTATACATACCCTCAATTACCCTTTTTAGAGAAATTCCCTATAAATAAATGGAGCATAAAATAATCCTATGAGGATTGTAATTATTAATATTGATCGTCTTTCTATTATCTAATCTAATAAAATGAATTATTAAAATTAAATAAAATGATTAATTAAACTAAAATAACAATGAAAATTAACAAAATCAAAGCAATCGGCAAGAATAAATCCATGAATAAAATAAGATTAAGATATAACCTCCCAATAACCTTTCTTATATTTTGAATTTTGTCTTGAATTGATGAGTAACCCTAGTTGTTTAGATTGACAAGAATTCTTAAGTTACAACTATAATCTCACTTAAGAAAATATGACTCATATCCTCAAGTTGATTAACCAAAGTCTCTTTCTAATGAAAGTAACCTTTAACTCACTTTGTGAATTCCTTTGATAGATTTTACCGTTAACATATAATCATCATATAGTCCTATCTTTAGAAACCAATATAACCCTCATTACCTATATTGTGATCTATTCATATATAGAATCTCCTAATTATAATGTTTGAAATATAAAATTGAATAAGAATGCTAGCATATTCTAATTCACTCAATATAATAATAAATAATCCTTAAGAAAACTAAATTCTTACATTAAATCAAAGAAATGAATCTAAAATGACTAGTCCTAAGCTTCATCTTATCTAAATCTATATCCTAATTATTTTATAAAATGATAAAAAATAATCACTAATAAATAAGACAAGATAAAAGAATGAGCTCTCATTAATATCGAATATTAATATTTCTTGATTGAATCTTAATTAGAATCCCTCTTTCTTATAAAGTTGCTTTCTTCTTCTCCAAAGATGCTTCAAATTAGTTCTCTGGTTTATATAGAAGTCTTTCTCTTTTCTCCTCTTTTCCTCCCCTTTCTATCTTAAGAAACCATAAAAATCTTTCAAACACAATATAAGACTAACATGGGCATATATTGGTCCCATGTTGATTCATAGTTGTAAGAAATCCTAGTTTACTTAAACCTTAATGCTATCATAAGTAAAAAATAAGTATAATATTAAACTTTTTTTTTTGTTCCTCTTCTTTTTTACACTTAAGAATCATTACTTTGAATATGCCTGATGTTAGTGAACATAGTATTGTGTAAGGGTTGTGTTATGTAACTCTAGAACATGCCCATTTCATGTTCTCCATATATCCAAATTATTAAGGAAGTAGAATACACTATAATGTGACACAAGGACAGGTTTATGTTGTGTTACTTGATGTGCCAAATTGTTGAAGAAGCAAAAAGCCCCATTAAGCTACACTAGTTCAACACAGTACCATGTAGGTGTTATATTAGTGAATGTGGGCTTATATCCAACTTGTGTTCCTGTAAAATCACTCTAAAACTTCTCCAACTCAACCCCAATTTGCATAAATTCACTCCTTCATAAGAGAACTAAAATAAGGCTTATACATATAAATTAAATTAAGTACCAAGTCAAACAAAAATCTTTAAAAAACAAGCTAAATGCTCTCAAAATCATTCTAAAACATAATTTAGTTAGCACATATCAAATCCTTCTATACTTAAGCATTTACTTATCCTCTAGTAAACAAATATCATTACTTTTAATTTAAATAGGAAGCAACTCTAAGAAAGGATTTGACAAGTCAAGCACATCAATTAAGATTCTTCATTATTCATCTAATTCCATATTTCTTCAAATTGATAAGTGTTTAGCTACTTACTTTAAGTCATAAATCAATTCAATTAACTCCATAAACTTCAAACTTCAAATCAATCCACAAAACTCAACTTAGTGCATAAAATGGAAATATATGAGGCTATTTTTTCAATTTTCAAACAATTTCATAACCTTATTATGAAAATTAAAGCAAAACACTTACTTCAAATTCACACAAGTATTTAGAAGCTTACTTGAAAAGTCACATAACCTTTTGATGTGAAACACCTTGTCATGAATACTCTTAATTACTCAATTAGGTCACCATTTTAAATGACTAGTAGTACCACTCTTAAATTTCAACCGTTTTTACTTAGTTTGAAGCCATCATGGTGAATTTATTCAATGCTCTCTTATTCATACACTATCTATTTGTATGTACAACTCATAAAAAAAGTATCATAATGCAAATCAAGTATCCATTTTTAAAATTAAAGGAACTTAAACTTAACTAATCATTAAAGCTTATAGCTATTTACCTAAAAATCAAATCACATTAATAACTAAACTCGTAATGAGTTATCTTGATCAATATTCTTTCAAAATTATAACAAAGTTGATAAACAAAATCATTAAGTCCTTCCCCCGAACTTACATTATACATTATCTTTAATATAGAACAATTAAAATAATCAAATAAAGGTAAGGATAACTAGCAATTCCTTAGTAATAAAAGATAGTAAGCCTTCTTTTTGTTATAATGGCATGTAATTGGGAAGCAAGGTTAAGAGAACGGAAATCATGAAGGAACTTACACGGTTGCAAGTTGATGTGAATAAGGAGATCCCCTGTCCTTCACACCTAGCCTCTTAAAAATTAGTGAGTAATAGTAAGAGATGAAGTGTGTCCGCACAAACAAAGATAAGAGTGGAGGTTAAGAATAAATTGACAAAAGATTAAAGAGGGAACAATTTATATAAGAAATATGAAGAAGCATACCCAAAAATTGACATCCCTGTATTTTAATTTCCTTCTTTGCAAAATTAGGGCTTATTTGGAGTCTTACAAACAAAGCACAATCAGGGTCACAAAGTGCTTCTAAATGGGGTAGTTAAATAGTATACATGTCTATAATTATTAGGCAAACTTTAAGTAAGTTGTTAAAACATAGTGTTTTAATCTTCAGAGATAAATCATAAGATCAAGATTGTAAGGTACTTTGGTACCGTATAATTTTTCCCTTTAGGGTCATTAATTTAATTTTACATTTAAAAGAAAAGATCTATCCAAACTAATGAAATCTAATCTTTATTGTAGCTAGTAGGGGTGATTTTGTCTTTATAACTTACATAGGGATGAATTTGCCTTTACAACCTTCATAACTCCACCAAGTCTTAGCTCAAGTAGTAAAATCATAAGCTAATAGTAAAAAAGCATAAAAATAAAATCAAAACCATAAATCTAAAACTATTAAAACAAACCAAACTACTATTAAAAATCCTACATAAGTGGAAACCCTTATGTGTGTTCAAATTTGGTTAAAAAATGAAGATATTGATAATAAATTCTTTTCTTTTTAATATATTTATTTTATTTATCTTTATATTATCTAACCTAATATTGTGTTTTTATTTTTCCACAGCCACAGGTATTAATGCGGAGGGGACTAGCGAAATTAATCAGCCAATTGAAGGTTATTTTGATTAAATATATGAAGATGAAGGTATTTTTAAATTTCTTTTTATTTAATATTACATTAGTAAATATTCTTTTTGTTTTAATATTATTACTAAATATAATATCTATATTGGTACTAAATATTCCTTTTATTTTAATATTATATTACTAAATATAATATCTATATTGGATCTAAACTGTTGACGATCTTACCAACAAGTATAATTAGTCAATTAGATGATACTCTGTCACGACCCGATACTATATCGGGCCCATGATAACCACTGCATACTTGGGCTAAGGACACTCACAGTATCCTTATTCTGACTATGCAAGGCTAACTGAACATCTCTCTTTTTATGAAAATTTTACGCACAACGATTGTATTTTAAAAATCCCAAAAGCTGCAAACAATATTAAGCACGCTTATGTATTTATACTAAAATTTTACCACAACTTCAGGACTTTAAAGTCCACTCAAAGCAACCTCAACAATAGTATCAAAGTTCATACATAAGGTCTTTTACAATGATAAAATAGTCAAAAGTTAAATTTATAAAATTATAAAGTATATTCACATAACCAACCCAAAGAAAACAGTTCATAAGCCACTATGCAACAAAAGTACAAAATAGTGACTACCTACGT
Organism: Erythroxylum pedicellare; assembly: GCA_027563575.1. Taxonomy (NCBI): domain Eukaryota; kingdom Viridiplantae; phylum Streptophyta; class Magnoliopsida; order Malpighiales; family Erythroxylaceae; genus Erythroxylum; species Erythroxylum pedicellare. Next base: position 18,597 of record JAOQMP010000164.1, on the reverse strand, counting down.
GCGGTAACGTCTCAAAAACTTCAAAAGACAGCATGATCCTCACAGAGCTTCAAGCTCACTAAATTAACCTACATAGTTAGAAAGCGGAGGGGGTGAGTATATTATGTACTCAATGAGCAGGAAAAACATATATCGCGAACAGAACTCGATACACACCAAGACGGTATAGATAACCTATAAAGTGAACATATAACACATAGAAACACATAGGCCTAACCTATGACTCAACGTATATTGATTAGGAACCTTATAGGCCTAGCCTATTAATTCACTCATCCGGTGAACATAGGTTCAAGTTCTAGTACACAAAAGCATAAAAGCATCATATGTATAAATCAAATTTCTTCATAAAACAAATATCAGGATAAGCCAAAACAATTATGTGTGTCATCACTAATCGACCAAACTAATGTGCACACCCACAAATTCTCAGTGTTGGCTCGACCTTCATCCATGGTGAGTCTGGACTACAATCGACAAGAGCGTTATGACCCTAGGTGATGACCTCGTCGGTGTCCAAACCCTAGGTGTGGAATCACCCGCAAGTCCCGTAGAAAGATGTTGATATGGGGACTTGACTTTTATATACCAGTAGCAAAGATATGGGGGTCACTCAATCAGTTGTACCTAGAACACGATTAGTCAATCGTTACCTCACCAATTAAAAAAATCATATACAAATATTAAGTATAAAAAATCAAGTAAGGCACTATGCTTTTATTTATCGGTCCAATCGATAAAATGGAACCTTATCATGACTCTACGCCAAAAGAGAACAAGAACATAGAGTATACATTGCTTGATTATGCATATGTAAATTCCAAAATATTATTTCATGCAATAAAAGCCATATTTTATACTCCAAGTGCAAAGTTGTTCAAAAATGTAGTTTCAAAAAATAAAACATTATCCTTTGCACTTCAAATGCAGGTTTATTGAAAATAATATCATTTCTCAGAATATATAATAAAAACATCAGTTTCAAAACAGTGTCGTTTCTTAAATACATACGCATATTAGCACCTATTTGAGATTCAATTCTACTATGCATTACCTATGTCCAAAAGTCATATACAAGTCATCATGCATGTCTTAGGCTGTTCTAATCCCATTTGGGAGATATGAGTTTCCCAACTCGCCTCAAAAGAAGGTATACATTCTCTTAACTTCAACATTGCTCGATACGAACTCCTTAATTCACAGCTCCTGAGCTTTTATACATAAAAAGACATACTATAGCTTTATTACTTAACATAATTTCATATTTATACTCTATCACATAAATGTATAAAACACAATATCACTCCCTTTAAACAATAGGATTCAACCATTAAACTTCTCATATGATTACTTCCTTACTATTTACATTAGCTTTTCTTTTGCATTATCTAAGGCATTTAATGCCTTTAATCCCACACTTACTCATTTCAACACATAATTAAGTACATTTTTATCCAAACACATTAGGCCATTACTCATCAATCTAAGCAACAATTTAAGTTCACTTTAAGTAACACATGAAATTGTTTTCTAATGCATACCATTACAAAGCCTTAAATCCTAAGCTAGGCTCACTTAGGCATTTTATAAAACACCTAACGTGCATGACTTTCAAGTCACATTTTCAAGACTTTATCATAATAATTCATGCTCCTATCAAGTCATATAGTAACACTTCAAATCAATGACACATTCCACCACTCCATACAAGCCAATTCCTTTCATTTAAGCTACATTTATTAATTACACAACTTATTACATTAATCCACTTCTTCTCGCATCATGTTGACCTAACCTTGTCCAACATACATCTTCTTCATCTTTCATCATCAATTCACATTCTACATGTATAATTAACACCATAGAATTTATTTAAATCATCAATTGCAAAAGTTATCCAAAAATTCGCAAACTTTCACCAAAGAGAGGGCATTTCAGTTTTGGCTTAAGGAAGCTTCTCCATGACTCATTCATTCATCTAAACCATGTCATGCATATTCAAGCATGGAGAACAACATATCTTAACACTAAATTCAAAATCATAATGTAGAGAGAGATGAGACAAAATTTACCTATACTTTCCTTTAGTGATATCTTTAAATCCTTTGAGAATTTCTCAAATATAATGATAGATTTGAGT
>JAOQMP010000164.1:1279-16357 GCA_027563575.1 Erythroxylum pedicellare | reverse complement strand
GAGGGGTTGAGTACACCATGTATTTAGTAAGTAGGAAAAAACATATCTCATAAATAGAACTCGATACACACCAAGACGATATAAATAACCTATAAGGTGAACATAAATCATATAGCCCTAGCCTATGACTCAACGTATACTGGTTAGGAACCACATAGGCCTAGCCTATTAATCACTCATCGGATAAACGTAGGTTCCAGTTCTAGTGCACATAAGCAGAAAGATATCAGATGTATAAATCAAAGCTCGTCATAAAACAAATCTCAGAATAAGCCAAAACAATCATGTATGTCACCCCTAGTCTACCAAACTAATGTGCACACCACCGATTTTCAGTGTTGGCTCTACTTCATCCGTGATGAGTCCAGATTATAGTTGATAAGAATGTCATGAGCCTAGGTGATGACCTCGTCGGTTTCTAAACCCTAGTTGGGGAATCACCACAAGTCCCATAGAAAGGTATTGATACGGGGACTCGACTTTTATGTACCAGCATCAAAGGTATGGAGGTTACTTAATCAGTTGTGCTTAGCACACAATTAGCCAATCGTTTCCTCACCAATCACAAAAATCATATACAAAAACCAAGTAAGGCATGTGCATTTATTTATGAGTCTAACCGATAAAATGAAACCATGTCATGGCTCTAAGCCAAAAGAGAGCAAATACACGCAGCATTTATGACTCGATTATGCATATGTAAATTTGAAAACATTAATTCGTGTAATAAAAGTCATCTTTTGCACTCTAGGTGCAAAGTTGTTCAAAAATGTAGTTTCATAAAATAAAACACTGTCCTTTGCACTTCAAGTACAGGTTTGTTGAAAAAAATATCATTTCTCAAAATACATAATAAAAACATCAATTTCAAAACAATGTCATTTATTAAATACACAAGTATACTAGCATCTATTTGAGATTCATTTCTACTATACATTACCTAAGTTCACAATTCACATACAAGTCATCATACATGTCTTAGGATGCTCTAATCTTATTTGAGAGATATGGTTTCCACAACTCCCCTCAAAAGAAGGTGTACATTCCTTTAACTTCAACAATCCTTAGTACGAGCTCCTTGATTCACAACTCCCGAGCCTTTATACAAAAAAAATATACAATGTATTTATTACTCAAACATATATGTCATATTTATACATCATCACATAAGTGTATAAATCAAAATATCACTCTCTTTAAGCTATAGGATTTGAATATTAAACTTCTCACATGGTTACTTCCTTACTATTCATATTAGTTTTTCTTTTGCATTTTCTAATGCATTTAATGCCTTTAATCCAATACTTACTCATTTCAAAACATAATTAAGCACATTTATATCCAAGCACGTTAGGTCATTATTCATCAATCTAAGCAACAATTCAAGTTTAGTCTAAGTAAACATGAAAGCCGCTTTCAATGTATATCATTACGAATCCTTAAATCCTAAGTCAAGTTCGCTTAGATATTTTATTAAACACCTAATGTGCATGACTTTCAAGTCATATTTTTAAGGCTTTATCATGGTAATTCATGTTCTTATCTTGTTATATCACAAATACTTCCAATCAACAACACATTTCACTACTCCATTCAATCCAATTCCCTTCATTTAAGCCACATTGATTATAATTATACAACTCATCACATTAATCCATTTCTTCTTCCATCATTTCGACAAAGCCTATCTAACATACTTCTTCTTCATTTTTCATCATCAATTCACATTATACATGTACAATTAATACCATAGAATTCATTTAGACCATCAATTTCAAAAGATATTCAAAAATTCAAAAACTTGCACCAAAATTAGACATTTCAATTTTGGCTTAAAGAACCATCTCTATGACACATTTCATTCATCTAAACCATGTTTCATGCATACTCAAGCATGGAGAACAACATATCTTAACACCAAGCTCAAAATCCTAATGTAGAGAGAGATGAGACAAAATTTACCTAAACCTTCCGTTGATGATATCTTCAAATCTCAAAAATTCTCAAAGGATTTGAAGATATCATCAAAGGAAATATAATGATATATTTGAGTTCTTTGACCCTAAATTGGCTTAGGACACCTTGTTTTGGGTTAGAGAATCAAAATAAAGGGGTAGGGTTTAGTAATATCCAAAAATTGGTCTTCTCCTCTCTTCTCCTTTCTTTTAATTAAAACAACATGTTTTAAGTCTTTAGTAATGAGATGCACGACCATGTATGAAGAAGGGTCTAGAATATGACTCTTCTACCTTCTTACCCTTAGGTTATGTGAAATTACCATTTTGCCCTCCAAACTTTTCCTAAATTGTAATTAAGCCCAAAATTTGAGAATCTTCAAAACTTTTATTTTTATTTTGGTCCTTGGGCTTTTAGGAATAATAATTAAGCCACTTAACTTTATAAAATTGCATATTGGTCCACCAAGAATTGAAAATTTACATTTAAGTTCTTTAACTTTTAACAATTTGCAAATAAGTCCTTATGTACATCAACTTTTCTAATTAAGCTTTCTAAATGTCCCATAAATCTATAAATTATATCTACTTACCTCTAAGGCATTAGAACACATTTAATTCAACCACTATGGTCATATCCATCTAATGGACTCGGTTTTACACACTTAGAAGCTTATATGTCAGAAATCTCCAAGATTTCGCATATCAATGAACTCTAAGTTTATGTAAGGGCATAAAACATTATAAATCATTGACATATCTACCCAAAGGACTTAAATAAATCTTTGGACTCATATATAATCATGTATGAATCATTATATAGTAGCATCTCCAAGTATAGCACAACACAAAAGGCTCAGAGAGTCCGACGTTACATGCTCTCTCGGTCTCCATTCTCCAGTCTATCCAACATGATTTTATCTTAATTTTGTAAATTGTATCATTTTTTGTAAAATGATTTAGATAATAATTCATATACAACAAAATTTTCTATAGTTAATGAATTTGGTTTTATCAATTCTCTCTTATAATAATTAATAAATTGTTTAAGTAAATTTAAAATTCATAATTAATTGAATTGAAATTCGTAACTATAACTATTAACTTAATGACTTTTCATACAAATTTCTAATTAATTGAATTAAAATTCCTAATTAATCATACCGATAAATACATCTCAAGATTTTAATTTTAAAATGTATTTTCTCATTAATGATATGGAAATGTATATAGCATCCTTCAATACAAACTTGACTTGATAACTTTTAACGCAAATTGTGTTAATATTTAGCCCATTATGCTTAAAATATTACTTAAAACATTAAGAAGTTAGTGATGTTACACTTTCATTTAATGACTTATAGTTTTATTCAAATGAAATATTAAGTGGTTTAAATAAAAAGATATAAATATATAGCAATTGAATATTCGATAAAATTAATAACTTGATAAAATTTAACTAAAATAATGGGATAGAAATGCATGTGGGACTCTCCTAACCCCTTAATGATTACGTTAGTTGTTGTTAACAATTATCAAAAGATTCCTTTGTTTCTACTCCAGTTTCAATTCACATAAATGCATTTTGGTTTATAGGCTTCACGTGATCAAATATCTGCCAGCGTGAGTTAATTTTTCCCAACAAACCAATAAAGTGAATAATTTACACCGAATCTCAAATTAAATCCACTTGGGCATAAAATGGTGGGAAGTAAGTTACTTGCCTGCCCATTTCATAAGCATCAATGCAAAGAGTGTGGAGGAAAGTGGTTGATTCAACCCTTATGGCACGGCAAATGTGACTCCAACTTCATCCAAACACTTTGAAGAAAATGTCCTACTTGTAACATAATTTTATAATTTAGAGGGTAAATAAAAGAATATTATTTTAAAAACATAGTGTGATTTAATTCTAGACTTTGGAAGTCGCCCTCAATATAATTCTTTTAGTTTACGTATTCTATTGACTGGAATTAGCAAAGGAGTGTTGATAGATTATATAAAAATATCAGTTATTCATTATGTTCAAATCACAAAGCCACATCGGCAAGGTGCTTAGCGTAAAGTTTACCTACAAGAAAATAGAAACCTGTAAATCTCAATAACATCATGATCATATTAAATTTGAAAACGAGGTCGAGTGGTCAACAAAAGGAATACATCACTTGTTACATTTATTCTATTCATATCATCCACATTCAAATCCACATCCACAAATATGGATGAATTAAAAAATAAATAAAAACAAGCGATTTCTTTCCTGAGACTCCAATTGGTGAGAATGAATTCATTTTGGGTTTTGGGAGTGATTCGTCTTTTCTTTTCGGAATTCTCTTTTGTAGTTGGAGTTGGACTCTCTACTTATGAATTTAGGGGATTGCGCGACACCAAACACAATAGCTATTATAGCCTATACGTAATCTGCCTTTGACTGCTCCGTAATTTTTGTGATAAACATAAACTAATTAATTTGTTATTCAAAACGGGATTAATATTTTCTTCCAAGATGTTGTTGTTAAACAACCACACGCAGACGCGGTTGGAGTCTGGACACCTCATCTTCTGCTGCCTATAAAACAGACGCCACTCCACTCAATCCATAGCGGACAAAACAGCCCAGGGTTTCGGAGATAATATGGCTTTAATGTCGATTTTGTCTCATGGGACATCCTTACTGCACCCACCAAACCCAGTTCCCATCTCCCTCCATTCACCCCCATCGAAGCACACGACCCATCTCAATGTCCCTTTCTTCAGTCTCCGGCTGTTTCCAGAACTCCTCAGACCATCCATTTTCAGGTCAGCTTCGACGGCTTGCTTTTGCGCTTTTATCAGTTTGATGATATATAAGTACAAGTATCAGCCATAGGCGTATCGTGCACTATACAAGTTTGTACAATAGCTGGAGAATGTGTTATAGTTGTAGGATCCAAACAGTTTCTTATACAACGAGAGTAGATGCATTGTTTTGGTCAAAGGAGTTCTAAATTAATTATTTTGCAATAGTTACAAAACATTCCTTATTTATAGTTTCTAATTTTATCTTTTAGCTTTTTGTGCCACATTTCCTATTGCCAATGTTGGGTTTTCTTGGTCTAAGATACATTTTATAGATAAAAATTTTAAATTCAATAAAGCAAAATGTGAATGGCTCTCATTCTTGTCTAATGCAAGTTTTTCTTCACTTGATGTCCACCTTCGTTGGCACCATCCTTTCTATCCTTATTGATAGATAGCATCCAGCATATCCAAGCTCCAGCTGTAAAAGAAAATTTGACCGTTATCAACATGCCATCTTATTCATTTCTGTACCAGCACTTGCAGAACCCTTTTTGTTCCCTGTAAGTTATGAAGCTATCCCATGAACTGTGTGCAGGACAAGGAGCACTCGCCGAGAAGGTGCTAACAATAATGAAGCAGCAAAAGATAATTTGGATAGCCGACATGATTCTGCTGATGAAACCATTGGAAATCTTAAAGATAGATCTAGTTCTTTGGGGAGTCCATTTCTCCTCCTATTAGCAGGGGCCGTTGGGGTAGCTGCAATTCTTACAGTCACATCTGCCAGTCTCAAATGGCCCAGCAGTGGATCATCCTTTGGAGTTCAATGTCTGGCTGAAGGTTCACAATCTTCACTTATGTCCACAGGCCCTCTGGGTTTTAGTTTTAAGGCCTTTGGATACAGGATCATGCTTCCTGAATATGCTCCAGGGTATGCCTCTATTAGATCCGTTGCTTCTTTTCTAGCTTCATGACTGCTGATCACATAAATTGTGACTCCAATCTCTTTGAACAAAAACTTCACTCACTTCGAGTTCAGTCAATTCCCTCAACCTGCTTTGGTGTACAAATGCTTCCACATAATTTTTGCACTAGATAGTTGTTCGTTGCTCATTTTATTTGATGATATAATATTGTAATTTAGCTGTTCTTTCCATCATGTGTTTCAGATGGATTTACTTTTGGTTGCTTATGGCTGCTGGTTGTGGGCTCTTCATCAGTGAGGAGGCTCTCAATGTCTGGGTCTTTCCTCTCTACTGGTACTCCGGTTTTGCTATCTCAAGCATTTGCTTACCCATTTGGTTATATGTTACTGCTATGTATGAACAGTTTTAAGTTTGTCTATGTCTCAAGCATTTACTGTTTGATTTTATTATGATTAGGTTGGTATATCTCTATCACGTAAGCTGTCATTGGATGGGACATGGTCATCTTTTCTTGAATCTTTCAACAGAAATGGTGCACACGTTATCTCCACTGTGTTGTGGATATATTGGTTAGTGGCTAAGCATTTTTTTTTTCTTTGGTACTACAAGTTCTCTGTTAGATAATTTACTTCATGTTAGAAACTAAAACAGCTGTTATTTCAGCAGTGTCCCTCTAGTTACATCTATATAGAGAAAATTATGATTTTGAACGTAAATTTATGAAATCTCAGGAAACCATGGGCAGCAGAAGCCTTAAATTTGTGATGATTGCCTTCTGTCAGTTCCGCAAAGCTTTTGTTTTAAGTGAATATTTTATTGTTTTTAATATGTATTAACAGATAAAACAAGTGTTCTAAGGTAAGTGAAGAACGGTTATTCCTTGTTCCTACCTATATCTCTACTGCTTTTAATTTTGAATTCTCAGATTGATAATTCCTTAAAACAGGGGAGTATGTATCAGTGACATGATACCTTTCTACCTGGGGAAACTTTTCAGGCAAAGTGGGGCATCTCAAGATGTTTGTTCAAAGGTTTGTTCTTTCTCATCTTGGTAAATGCACACAGTACAAACAAGCATATATGGAGATACATGAGACAGTCAATTACTACTATGCCAAGTTTGGCGTTGTTCAGTTTGCCTATATTTTGCATTTAAGAAGGTTTGAAAAATTGTTTTCCTAATATTGATCAAGTAACATCATCACTTGTACAGTTAGGCATTGGTGAAGAGAAGGTTGTAAGCATTACTCAAGCTGTGCAGAAGCATGGGAATCTCATAGGCATTGGTGGGTTGTAAACTATTTTGCATATGTAGTCAGTTGGAAAACATCCTTATTCACTGATTTAAATGTAATTGAGATTAAGTAATATGACAAGAATTACTAAACCAAATGATACCAATAGTTGGTGTAGGTAGTTAACTGTAGATCATGGCATGTGCAGATACATGCCAGGACATTCACTGAATGGTCTACACACTGCTACCTATGTGCTCAACTTACATGATTAGTGTGTTTAGTTTGGGAAGTTCTGATATGTAATGATTCAACTACTCCAAACAGGAGTTACTATACATTGGTTCTGCTGCATTAATAGTTCTTAAAATTCCTCAACCTTACATCGCTCTACCTGCCCATTTAAACTATTATTGCTCTAGTTCAAGAAGTGTGCCCTTGAGTAATGTGTTTGATCTTAAATTTTAACATGTTATTTTCTGATCTTAACCTTTTAGTTTTCTGGACTTTCGCTTTTTCCCCTTAAGTTTACCTGGTTCCTCTTCATCTGACAGTTATTTTCCATTGATCTGCAGTGGAGCGGTTTTCTCTTGGGGCGAGAAATCCCACAGCTTTTCTAGCAGGGACACTGGTTAGTGATTATTATTATATACTAATTTTGAAAATGTGAAAATTGATTTGTCTCCTTTTACGTGGATAGTGATTCTTAAGTATGAACAGATGCAAGTTTCACTCGAGCAGTTTTCATTAACTTTTCTCATGTGATTGATGATATTGTTCATGATTATCTCCGCTTCATATTTACCAAATGAAATTTGGGAGACGCAAGTTGACTGGCTACTTCCTCGGATTTCTGGTCATTTTGACATGTATTCTTAATGCAGGGTATATCTCCAGAGTGTTTCTTTGCTGGAGTTTGTTGTGGTGGCTTGATCACTCTTCCACTTCAGGTGATTGTACATATCTTGCTGAGCTTCCACCTTTACATAGTGTGCATGCATGTCTTAAATCTGTTTCTAAATGATTTGACCACAAAAACAGCAGAAGTCATTCACTCTAAGAACCAGAAATGGTGAAAAACGCATGTACTGGAAAATTTCTTATGTTTTCCCAGAGAAGAGCATTCCCATTCATGCTATCTCTTGGTTATTGATAAAAAGAAGTGGCAAGCAGTCTCCTTGACCCTTTTTTTGCATGTCGCTGTACTAGAACACACATACTGCAAATAACTTCTCCAATGCTGTCTTTTTATTTCACTTTGTCCTAATACTGATGAAAAGTCCCCGCAAACTTGATAGTTGGATAACTTATACAATCGTCTTTGTTTCTGAACTCAGCTGGTGGTTGGATTTCTGTTGAGGGACCGCCCTGTCTTTGCTCTTGCCACTGTTGCAACAGTTGTGGTAATGTAGCTCACTTTTTCATCTACTTCTTATTAATTACAAGTGGTATTTAATTTGTTAAGTCATGCAGGGAATGTGGACTGTGTTACCCTATGCTATGGCTGCTTCAACAGCATTTTTCCTCTATCTGCGTCACCACTATTCCACCTAGGTATACCCAAAAATAATTCTACTTAATACTCATGAGTTACAGAAGCATATAAGGTACACTACTAATTATTTTCTGGGTGGTTTTGCAATGTTTGTTTGAAGCCATCAAGAATTTTCTTTTAATGCCGTTGGAACTGATTTGGTTACAAAAATTAGTTCTCAGGTACAAATTGTTGTTTAAGCAGTCTTACTTCTACTCTAGCTAGGATACTCTCCCTGTCACTGTTAATTGTACTTGGGCACATTAAGGTTAATTCATTGTATGGATGAGAGCAATGGTGGCCTATAGCCTTTGGATTATGTACGGTTGCTTAAAGAGTTGTTTAAGCAGTCTTATGTCTGCTCTAGCTAGGATACTCTCCCTGTCACTGTTAATTGTACTTGGGCACATTAAGGTATGGATGAGAGCAATGGTGGCCTCTAGCCTTTGGATTATGTACAGTTGATTACAATCAAAATGTTTACTCCAAGAGTGACAAGTTTGCTGTTTCCCAACAGACAAATAATCGTTTTATGAATATTTATGGTTAGACGTTACTCTTCATTGTCTCTTGGTGTTCATAGAGCAACTTCATTTCACGCATCCATGGTCTTTTTATTGTGACACCAACTCCCTTCGACTGAAATATCCATTATTATCCTCCACCCTAGATAAGTGTGCTTATAGAGTTTACTAATAATAGAGCAGCGAACTTACGACGATTTGTTAATTATGGAGTCTTACTCTTTTATTAGTATTTAATTTAGATATAAATTATCCTAATACTAATTTGTATTCTATTCAAATAATTATCAATAAAAAAATTTCCCTCTAATAACATCTTTGTATTCATGATTATGTTACTTCAAAAGATTCTATAAATTTCTTGGTTTAATTTGAGTTGCAATCACTTATCATCAAATTGATTAACCATATTTCTATATGGTCAAAACATTAAATTTTAAACTTTCATGATAGAAAAAAAAAAAAAAACATGTTTAGTCCAAGCGGCTCATGATTAATTTACAAACATGTTTTCCTCAAACTCATATATGATTGCAAACTGTTATTAAATTAGGGTTACGCATAATAAAAATATTTCTCAAGCATAAAACTCTTTCTTCGTGAATCAATAAACAGAGATTTAAAAAAAAAACAAAAATCATAACGTAAGACGAGTTTTCTAAAAAGTTCGATGAATGTGACACTCTGCTCTTCACTGGAATTTTAGTGTCATAATGAATATGGGTTTTACACGCTTGTGCTCAAAATCATGTTCGTTACTGGAATTTTAATTTCTTCGTCAACAAGTAACACGAACTCTGACACGCTCGTGTTTGAGATCAATTCCTTTTAACTTTAGACCTAGTTAATTCATGGATAGATAAGAAATATAATAGTTATTTTTACAAATATAATAGTTATTTTTACAAATATAATAGAAAAGAAGAAGAATATAATAGAATATGTATTAATTTGTTTGGTTCAAGGAATGAATTTTTATTTTGGTACTTGATTTGAAAATATAAATTTGGAATGACAAATAAATAATTAACAAAAAGATCAAAATATTATTATTATTATTATTGTTATTATCATTATTAATTATTATTCTTGTTGTTGTTGTTGTTGTTGTTGTTGTTGTTGCAAAGGACGTGTTAGGTTTTATATGTAATTCAGAAGGTTATTTTTGACATTTTCAGTTCTTGTATCTCAGTTTTGAAAGGAACAAAAATTTTTGTCCTTGTCCTCTGAGGACGGAACAAAAATGACTGAGGACAGTAAGCAAACAACACGAAGGACATAACTTTTGTGTCTCTATCCACCGTCCTCACCCACGAGGACGCTAACCAAACGCAGGGTTAGAGTACGCGATAATAAATGCCAATTTTTCTAAATTACTAGAACTTTGTATATTTTATTTCTCACAAAAGTTTTATCAGAATTTGAATGAAGTTACTACAAAAGCTTAATCCTTAAGCTTCATTAGTTTTTGTCTCATCGTGTATTGCTTTATTAATTAAACAAAATGACATCATTTTTTTAAACTAAATCAAGTCACTTTAAACAAGGCCTACTTATAAAACTCAAATATGAGCCTGTCGAAAGCCTAAAATTTTAACTTTTAAGCTCAAACTTAGCCTCAATTCTAATAAAAACAAAATTTATCCCTTAACTTCGGAATGAACGTGAGTTGTTTTACTTTCCTACATTCAAAGGAAATAAAGTAAAAATTGCAAATGTTGTTACCTGAAGGACAAAAGTGTGGACAGCGAAATTGATAGCATCAACAGTAGCACGAGATCGCAAGTAAAACATCCTTATCTTTAAGCCTCTTTTGTAACACAAAGAACAATAAACATTATGTAAATAAACACAAAAACAAGCACTTACATACAAAGCATTATAACAAAGGAAATACCTTAGACCATGTGTAGAAAAGTAAGGTTGTTAGTTTCCCAAAATTTGGTTGGTACATATGTATATTAAGGCTTTGAATCTAATCAATGTAACATCCACAATCAATAGCCATATCAACCAGGGTTTTCTGCTTAATCTCCCAACAAGTAGCAACAATGAACAGAAACAAAGTTAATTGGAAGGGTAAAATTTAAAAGTAGGAACAAGGAATAAACAAGCAATAGACATGCAAATTGCATTTACATACTTTTATATAAGCTTCAACTCATTAGGGATTTCAAGAATTTTCTTAACAGAGCCATCCTCATAAATTATTTTGTTCTTGAGAGCGGGATACCAGATCCCCATCTCATTCAAATCATCAAGAAGATGTTTGTTGACCACAACAAATTCACCACTGTATAAACAAAACAATAAGGAAACAAAAGAAAACAAATGGAAGAGTATTAAAAAAATGATGGCACAACACCTTAAAATTCTTCGAATGTAAATGTTGGAGGTATATGGTCCAAAGCACTCGTTATTTCCAAGAATTTGGCTAGTTGAAGCAGCTGACATTGGTGCAACAAGAAGTGAATTCCTTACCCTATTCACAGATATCATTACCCTCAGAGCATCCCATTGCCAACAACTAGAAGGGACTAAATTCCACATGTCAGGCTGCAAGATTCCCCACAACTCAAATTGAAATAAAGCAATCACAATATAAAATGATACATAGGTTCCCTGGAACAAAGGATATTTAAAACTTCATGTCAATGTAAACGTTAGATTCCTGTATCGCTCCATAAACAAAAATTATGGTACTTGACAGCTGATTTGAATCGAGGCAGAAAAATCTTAAAGCAACCCAAGGAAGATAACAACATATTGTGATCCTAAGCCTAATAGGTAGAATAAAGAAACTTCATAGAGCAAACATTTACTTGCATCTACTTTTTTTTTTAAATTTGAAACTGAACACACCTTGCTTATAGGATTAAGTCATTAACACCAAATGATTGGTCTTCAAGTGACATTTAGTTTATGAATATTACATAATGGAAGACCAACTTTAATTATACCAGCAAACTTGCTCCTTAGCACACATTTTTTCTCTTACATTAACAAAATGGTGTGTTATTATTTAGACTATTGCAAGCAAGTAAAGAATGAAAAACATTGGAAGACCACTTTGGTTCAACTTTTTTTTTTGGTAATTACCACTTTGGTTCAATTGGAGACTCCAGAAGTGCAAGATCTCAACCAATAACACATGTGCATTTGTAAGCATCCCTACCAACACATTTAATAGTCAAAAACAAAATATGTGCAAAATTAAGTATGCCCCTGCATGTTGATTCTCAATTAAAAGATGTGACAAACAAAAAATTGAGGGGTTTTTCTTATGACAAATATTTCAATTACTAATGATGTGGAGGAATTGGGAATGTGAACATAAGGTTCAAGAATTTTAAGTGATTAGCTTTGTAGAAACTATTAAGACAACAGAATATCTCCCTCCTTTATCTAAGTTGAGGTATATTAGACCAATACTCACCAAAATAAATGACTTTCTAATTATGTATTGAATGCAGTTTTCATTATTATGGGTAAAGTACAATATGAAAATTATTAATAAAGAAAGTTTTTAATATGTAAGTAATAACAACTTGCTCTCACCCATACCTAGATGAGTAGCCAATCCAAAGTTCTGCTTTATCCCACATCATGTTAAGGTGACTCCATTCTGTCCAAGCTATTCGTTCAATTTTAGGGTCCAGATAAGGCAAGGCATAGAAATCATTGCCACTTACTAATACTTTTGTTTCTGAAAATCATAACAACAAAATAAACTCTAAGTTTAAATGAAAAGTAAAAGGTAATGCACAAAAAAAAAGTTAGTTTTTCCTTTGAAGAAAAAAGGTTCCTCCTTTCATTACCTTGGGCATCTTCGTCATTAAGGCTTATAGCACAAATAGTTGCGGTTGTATTTGTACTACTTACTCGATGATCTACAAAACCAAAATAAGTCAACCATCGACTTATCAATACTAAATAACAATTATCCATAATGTTAGATACCTTCCATTACAGTGACATGAAGGTTGAAGCGTAAATCAAAGACTCCATTAGCAAAGGAGACCACTGGACCGCTGTAATCTAGTGTAAGTGGCGCAGGAGCCAAATCTGTATGTGCTATAAAGTCAACACTGAGCATACAAATTCTTTCCAAGTCCAAACCATATCCTACTTGATGGAGTACACATATATGACTAGAAATGAGAGAGGATTTGAAGAAGTAGAGTATATAGTATCTTCTTTAAATTTGTTAATGAAAACTAAACAAGAAAAAACAAGGTCATATAGCTGGGTAATTCATCGTACCTTTGGAATTGATGGACTGTTTATAAAGCCTTTGGTCCTTGTAATTTGAGAAAATGACAGTATCATCCAATATGTGGAATGTCCCACACCATATTCCTGAGTTGTCGTCCGAATGAGAAATTCTTTGGGCATAATATCAATGGGGTCTTCTCTAGGTCGCGCAACTTCTTTCACAAGAATCGCTCGTCTAAACAAAAATCCAAAGTCAACAATGCTTACCACATACCAACAACACATAGCAATCATCTAAAACAAAGTTAATGAAGCCGCCTTAGCAAATCAAACGATTTCTAAATCACACTCCAACAAATAATTAATAACAAAAGAAGTTAAGATATTTAATTAGAACAAACTTGGCCTTCTTCTTCTAGTGGATCGTAGACACCTGCATTGTAACAAGAAAAAGAAAAACAAGAATATTAAGATATTACAGAGAGAAACAAAACTAAACCTAAGCGTAGAGTTTGTTCTGTGATAAGTTGAATAAATGGAGACCAAATTGAGCAACTAAAGTCACATCATCCGAAGCCACTGTACACTCCAAAAAATAATTAATAACAAAGGAAGTTAAAATATTTAATTGGAACAAACATGGTATTATGCCTGCTCCATCTCTAACTCACCCAGCACCACTCAAAACCTCAGAAGAAGAGAGAGAGAGAGAGAGAGAGCTTTGCAAATGCATTTACGGTTGAACCTTTGAGAGTTTCAGTATAGCGAGAGTTTCGTGGTTTTCACATAATAAATTGGGGTCGCTCGATGATGGAAATAAATTGAGGTCGTTAAATTAGGACACGTAGGCATGGCAACGAAGATGCCTGTTTGCGATTAGTATATAATACTTAATATACTTAACAATAAAATAATAGTTAATTATTAATATTTAACAATTAATAATAACATGCAATATATAGTTCATAATAATAAAAATTAATAATTACATATTAATAATTAATAAAAGCATGTTATAATTTATAATTAATAATATAACACTTAATATACTTAATAATAAATATTAATTAATTAATAATATTTAACAATTAATAATAACATGCACGGTCGTGTATGCAATAGTATATAGTTCATAATAATAAAAAGTAATAATTACATAACTAACAATTAATTAATAATAAGAATTATTAAAAACATGTGATAATTTATAATTAATGATAACATAAATAAAAATAAATAAAATATTTAATAATGAATAATATCATGATTAATGATCAAATAGTAATTAATCAATAATAATTATTAAATGATAATAACATTCACGATTGTGAGTTAACAAGTCATAATCATGCATGCAATCGGACATACTTAATAATACTTGTGAGTTGATGAAGAGAATTATGTTGTATATTTTATTCAACTATCATAGTACAACGTGCAAAAAAATATGGTCGTACATTCACCCTTAGTGCCCTTAGTGTATGGTAACATGTATGTAAGAATAGAAGGTAAGAAAAAAATGAGAATATAACGTAAGAAATAAAAATAAATAATGGCAGAGTCACAAGTGTGATTAGGTATAAAGGGACAATCCGAGCCGTTCATGAAATTGACGGTGTGATGGAATTTTGTGATCATCCATCTCACTCGTCCGTAGGATATATATATACTTAAAATAAAAGAAATTGGGTTAGTAATGGATGACTTTAGGTTATTTGTCAATGACTTAAAAGAGATAAAACTTAGCATGTACATCAATCTACGCCACGAAAGCAAACAAATACGCAGTGTTTGGTTCCTGTCTTCGATATCTGTAGACGGAACGGAACAGGACGGAACGGAACAAAAACTGGAGACAGTGAGGTGTTTGGTTGTGGTGGACAGAACAGAAATTTCTGTCTCCGTCTC
>JAOQMP010000160.1:0-30274 GCA_027563575.1 Erythroxylum pedicellare | reverse complement strand
ATTAATATTATTGCAACAACAAATTAATAACATACACAAATATAATATTTTTATTGCACATTTAATCTCTAATCCTCTGAATTGCCATATAATTCTCACAAATGTTCAATCAATACATTATGAAATTTATAATGAAATTCTTTATCTTTAATTTGCTTATGTCTAGCAAGGAGTTCTTGAAGTATAATTGTATCATCTCTATTAATATTAATATCAAGGGTTAGCGTTTCGCTCCAATCTTGTATCGCCGCTTAAGTATCACGTTCGTCCTCAATGATCATATTGTGCATTACAATGCATGCTAACATAATATCATGCAATGTGGTTTTTTTTCCAAAAATGTGTCGGTCCCTTGATAATTGCAAATTGTGACTAGAGAACTCCAAATGTATGCTCGACGTCCTTCCTACATACTTCTTGCATATTCGGAAATAACTTCTTTTTGGGTCTCGAGGATCATGAATAGTTTGTACCAAGGTAGACCATTTTGGATAAATACTATCAGCTAAATAATATCTAGTATCGTACACTTTTTCTCGAATAACATAATGAGCAGAAGGTGCTATACCTTTAGCAAGGTTTGCAAACAAGTTAGATGCCTCTAACATATTAATGTCATTATTTAACCCTGGCAAATAAAAATGTGCATGCCATATCCACAAATCATAATCAGCTATAGCTTCAAGAATAATAGTTGAGAATCTACTATGTCTATTATATTGTTCTGCCCAAGCAGTTGGACAATTTTGCCATGTCCAGTGCATGCAATCTATGCTCCCTAGCATCCCTGAAAAGCCACATTCTTCATTAATTTTAAGCAATCTTGCAACGTCATTAACATTCGGTACTCTTAGATTAATCTATCCAAAGACCTCTACAACGGCTTGTCAAAATCTTTTTATACTTTCAATTGCAGTTGATTCTTCAATTTTAATGTATTCATCAGTTGAATCAGTTGATACACTATACGCCAACATTCGAAATGTTGCTGTTATTTTTTGTAAACTAGACAATCCTAGTTTACCACATCCATCTTTCCATTGCATAAAGTAGTCGTCATGACCTTCAACAACACCAACAAGTTGTAGGAAAAAATTCTGACTCATTCAAAATCGCCTACGAAACATTGCTACATTATATTTTGGATTTTCTACAAAATAATCATCCCATAGTCTTTGATCTGTTGCAGCACGATCACGATAAATTACACTATGACCAGAGATTGAGTCTTTGTGCTTTGGATGGTTCACTATATTGTTCATATAGTAATCCATTGCAAGGTTGTTATTGGCGTACACAGATAGTAACACTTTATTTTGTGCTAATATTGTAGAAGTGAGATCTAATTCATCCTTCAATGATGAGGATGAAGATGAGGATGATATATGAGAAGCACTAGCATTAGTACTCATGTTGTGGACAAATATGGTGAAGGGTTCAAAAAAGAATTTGCTAGCGATTCATCCACTTATATAGTAAATAATTCAAGACAAGATAAGGAATCTCTACAAAAAATCTATCTCTATTTCTTTCTAGCCGTTGGATTAGATTGCATTCATCTCAACCATTAATTATTATTCGTATCCTATCCATACAATATCTAAGACAAGATAAGGAATCTCTGCAACAAATCTAACTCTATCTCTTCCCAGCCGTTAGATTAGATTGCATTCATCTCAACTGTTAATTAGTATTCGTATCCTATCCACACAATATCTATGACAAGATAAGGAATCTCTGAAAAAAAATCTAACCCTATCTTTTCCCAGCTGTTGGATTAGATTGCATTCATCTCAAGCATTCATTAACATTCTTATCTTTTTCACGACATCTCTATAAATAGTTTATTTGTCCTACTAAATTGAATCCCTCATTTCATATAACACTCTTTGAAATCCTAAATCATATCACTCTTTTAAACCTATCCAAAAAATGGCAAGCTCAAATTTTGGCGTAAAACCTTCATCAAATACCTCTCGAATTGCATCATGTTCAGTTAAAGAAGATCGAGTCCTATGCCATGTATATCTTAATGTTTCGAAAGATGCAGTCGCTGGTAGAGATCAATTTATGGCTTAATTTTGGTCTCGTATCACAACTGAATCTGTGACATAAATAAATCTGTGACTGAAAAGATTGCTCTAAATGCTAAAACAATGAAAAGCAAAGCAACAATATTAAAAACAGACCAATAGAAGTTCCATTCAAGTCAAAGATTGTTCTATTAACTATTTTTCTGCTTTAAGATAGCTCACTGATAATGATAAATATCATATCTAAAGAATAAATTAGCATAAGGCTCTATAGGAAGGGACTAAACGTCTTTCATGTAATTGTTTTCCAAATTAAAAGGGCATTTCAATTGAAAATAACCAACTCTTAAAATGAGATGAAAGCTAACTTTTGAGGAGAGACATATACCAAGATAATCCACTATCTCTAGTACACCAACGTCAAATTTTTGGAACAACTATGCTGCACCTAAATCAATGATCAAAAGGTTACCAACATGATAATAAATCAAATATCTTCCCATTTGATGATATAGTATGTTGGGTTTTAGAACCAGAAATTAACCCAAAAAAGAGAGTGGAAAAAAGGTAATATAAAAGGGCAATTTATTGATGGGTACACTTTACATTGACGTTGAATGTCTAAATATATAGGCAATGAAATAACAAACTTAGCTAATATCTCGATAAAGATTAACCAAAAAAATCAAAAGTTTAAACACCTAAGATAAAGGACAATCTAAACAAACTTGGATAACTAAGAAAAATAGGACCACATTTTTAACAACTTTAATTCATTCTCTAACGTTCCCTCTTGATTCAAAGTTGTAAGACTTCTTGAATCTGCTGATATACTTCCCGTCGTCCCTTAATGGTTGGAGCACTTATCTCCAAAAGCTACTTCTTGGTGCATTTCTCACTAATATTAAAAAAAAATTCTTCTTTTTCAGCAACATGTGCCAAATTGACACTTTCTTTAGTCTTTTTTTTTTTTTGCAATTTCTTTGTACATACCTAAACTTTTTGCACTTGAAACACTAAGTCTTTCCCTTATGCCAACAATTATCATCATCATGACCAGGTTTCTTGTAAATATCACATTGAGATTGAGTTTGTTCTTTTAAAGATGAGGCTTTTACGAAATAAACCCCCTTAACTACCTATTGAGTTCCTTCTTTTCTCAACATCCTTCTTTGCTCATGAGCATACAGAGCATTGATTAATTCAGGCAAGATAATTTGATTGATATCTTTTGAATTCTCTAGAGATGAAATTTTTGCCTCAAATCTTTTAGCAAGCTTACAAGCACTTTCTCTACGATTCTGCTATCAGGTAGCTCTTCTCCCATCAATCTAATTTTATTTACCACCATCATTAACCTGTCAGAAAACTCTTATAAAGTCTCCTTTTCTTCCATCTATATAATCTCAAAATCTCTTTTAAAATTTAACACTTGCATCCACCTTGTTCTATCGTTGCCATGATAAAGTTCCCTAGCTATTTCACAATTCATAATTCTTGGAAAAATTAATTCAAAGACAATAGCATAAATTTGAGATAAGGCTCTTAGAGCTTTAACTTCTTCATCTTCATAAGACCTAATTTGATTGAGTGTTTGGTTATTTACTAGAGGTGGCATTTGTTTTTCACCTTCAACCTATTGCCACAAGTCAATACCTCTCAAGTGAGCTTTCATTTTGATTGCCCATATTTGATAATTCTCACCATTAAAAATTGGAGATGAAAGAGCTTATGTATTGTTGGATGCTATGCTGCTACTGTCTCTCGAATACTCACAGGCTCCTTAAGATTGTAAGAAGCTATGATACCACATTAGGTTTTAGAACTAGAAATTAACCCAAAAAAAAGAGTAGAAAAGAGGTAATGCAAGAGATAATTTATTGATCGGTTGTTCTTTACATTGATGTTGAAGGCCTAAATATACAGGCAATGAAATAATAAGCTTAAGGCCTATTTGTTTTCATTTTTCTTTCCTGTTTTTAGTTATGATTTTCACAAAAAAAAGAAACAAGTTCTTAAAAGTTTGATTGAATATTGTTATCATTTCTTTTTTTAAAATAACATAACTTTACAAAAACGTAAAAAAGATGTTTTTCTAATATTTCGCAACAGGTTTTCACCCATTATTTTTTCTACTTCCTTCTCTTATAAACTTCCTTCATTATAGGAACTGTATCTCTTCTCTCTTTTCTTTTGTCCCAAACTCATCTCTTCTCTCTCTCCTGCTTCTTTATTCTTTTCTCATCTCTTACGTCCCTTTTCTATCTGTGCAGAAAGCAAAAGCGAAAGCTTGGCCTTTTAACCAAGTGAGTTTTCGAAAGTGATTTTATATTTTTCTAATTATGTTATGTTATTTTTATGGTTTTTTTAGTTTCTTATTTTCCATTGACGTCTAATTTTTCTGTGTTTCTGGTTTTCCTGGTATTTATTTATGCGTTTCTACGTTACTAGTTTTCCTATTTATCATTTATGTGCATTTTTGCATTTCCAATTATCTATTATTCTACGTTTTTGGTTTATTTTGGCTTTACGTTTTTACATTTCATGTTTTTGATTTCTGTATTTCTAGTTTTTGATTTCTACATTTCTACATTACTGGTTTTCCTATTTATCATTATCTGCATTTTTTTATTTCTACATCTCAAACAAATAAGTTTTTATTTTCAGTTTTTATGTTAAGAATTTCAACCAAACATGTTTTTGTTTTTTAATAAAAAACAAAAGCAAAAAATAGAATACAAAAAGTAAAAATCACAACAAAAAAATAGAAGTGAAACCAAACAATCCCGTAGCTAATATCTTTGTAAAGATTAACTAAATAAATCAAAAGTTTAAAAGTTTAAATACCTAATATAAAGGAAACAATCTAAATAAACATGGATAACTCAGAAAAAGTAGGATCACATTTTTAACAACTTTGAATTATTCTCCAACATAATAAACATAAATTCACTTCTTAAGTTTCATATAAATTTTGAGGAGATAATGTCATTCTTTTCAATGAGAGCAAAAGGCCTTATATAAAGGCCTGTATAAAACCCTACTTCCTAAAATAATTACACAATAATTATCATAAATATTATAAAATATATTATTATCTAATTCTCCTCCTCAAGTTAGAGCATGTAGATCACGAATGCTCAACTTGCCATGCAAATTTGATTAGAAGTGAGACCAAGAATCCCAATTGAACCAGTATTATAAGAGCTTATATCATATGAAGTAGATGGATCAATTTTACTAACTGTATTATGCTTGCCCATTGTACGTAAAAAAGCCAACAAGATTCAAAGAACAATAGAATCCAGCAGCAAAACGAATTACCCACTAACTGAACACTGCAAACCGTAAAGCGACAATTGGTAGGGAGCTTTGTGATGAATGGTGAATTGAATTTTCCTCCTTTTTTTTCTTCTTCTTCTCCTTTCTTTGCGAGAAACGTCTTCCTGTACACTAAAGTTTGAGCCAAACATCGACGGTGGCAAGATTAATGAAGTCAAAGTTTTGGCTTTAATACCATAATATTGATCTGTCTCCTATTGGATTGCCTGATGGAGTTTAACCCGTTGCTGTAAAAAAAGGTTGTGTACTTTTGGATGTACTTTTTTCATCATGTCTTGTATGTTCCAATTTTGTCTTGCAATCTTATATCAATTAGTTGTTTAATTTCCAATAAAAATAGCTTTGTGACTTTCGCCGATAAATTGTGTGTGTTTCAATATTGTACATCAAGGAGTCCTATTGGAGCAGGTGAATTTCGAAATGGGCTCTACTACTATAAACCAGTGAAAATTGCTACAACTTGTGTAGTAAGTGGAGCAAAGGCCTTATATAAAAGTCTGTACAAACCCTACTTCTTAAATTATTTACACAATAATTACCATAAATATTACAAAATATATTATTGTTTAACAAGTTATACTACTTCTTAAATATAACTATATTGCATTTATTTACAAAAATAAATGCAATATAGTTATAAAATGGAATTAATATTAAATTTTAAGAACAAATTAAAATAGAGTTATTTAAGTATTTGGCGATGAATTATGAAATTGTTACCAAAGGCTTACTTTTGCCGATGATTTTAATAAAATGTCACCAAAGGGTATACCTTTCGTGACGATTATAGTAAAACATCGCCAAAGGCTTCACCGACGATTTTGTGGAAGCATCGCCAATTGTGAAGTCTTTGGTGACGAGTTCTAAAATTGTCACCAAAGGCTCACTTTTAGCTACGATTTTTAAATTGTAGAAAAAAAAATTGCAAACCATAGAGCTAACTTGTTGTTGTCCATGCAAAGACAATGTTGCTCCATTTTATATTCATTCTTCACACCTGCTCTTTCACTAATGTTTTTTTATTTTTGGCTGGTTCGTAAAGGGTATCTAAATCTTATTAAATAGTAAGCAATAAGTTAACTTTCTTTAGTTGTACTAAAATAATGTCAGATGCCTTAGCCATGCCTTAGCTTAGCATCGTCATCTCCATCGCCAGCGCCATCAGCACCACCATCTTCACACCCCCGCCATTGCTAAATCTCAAAATAACTCCTCAGCCATAACAAAACAAACTTTGCTAACATAGAGGCTCTTTTTCTCTCCCCAGAAAGAACCCATACCACCATAGCTATAGCCACCATCACCACTATCCACACACCCCTTCCATCACCAAATCTCAAATATTCCTCCATCCTTCTTCAGCCATAAACAAACTCTATTGACAGAGAGCTTCCTTTTCACAACCCAAAAAGAAACCCTAGCTTTCCCACCAAATCTCTTGCTTAAATTTGAAAAAAAAATAGAAGAATTAGTGCCAAAATGGACACTGATTTTCTAACCTTTCTTTCAACCATCAAACAAACCATCTCTCCTAACCCTAACTTACCCCCTCCCTCCCTCTCTAAACTTTCTGCAGTATTCCCCTCTTCCCCATCCTTCTCTACAACCACTCTCCCTAATACAACTGCTCTAACCAAGTTAAAAAAAAATAGAATGAAAATCATCCCCCTATAGGTGAATATCCACAATATCCCTTTGGAGTATCGGACCACAAAAGGGTTAAGTATGCTTGCGAGCTACTTGGGGAAACCTATATGCATGGATGGAAATAATGCATTGAGGAAAAGAGTAGGTTTTGCTCGATTATGTGTGAGTATGGACATCTATAAGGAAATGAAGTATAGCATCCCTATCCGAAGGTTGGTTGATGAAAACTTTCTTAAAGAAGACAAAGTATTGGTGACTTACCAATGGAAACCATCTCTTAAAGCTTAAGGTAAGGAATGGAAACTGACGGGTAGAGTCTTCATTAAAGGGGACTATTAGGAAGTGATGGGTATGGAAAAGAATGAGTTTGAAGAAATCAAAGAGATTTAGGAGGTAGTACAAGTAGCAAAAAACCAAGAAATGGTTCAGTCAGTTAATCTATCCCAAAAAATAAGGGAGTGTAATCCGAAGGAGAATAGCCTTGATTAAGTTCAATAGAAAGAAGCTCATCACAATCTATGAGAAGATGTCTACAAGCCTTCAATGAACAAAGAAGGAAATGAGCTGGAAACTAGTGGTACTAATCCAAAAGAAGGAGCTTCGACTAGTCAACAGATTGAACAAAGTCTATCAAAGGTTGATTTTAAAATGGTAGTAATTAAAAGAAGCAGTTTGATCAGGTCACCTCTCGGAAAAGTACGAGTAATAGGAAAAGCTCCAAGGGGAAAACAAACTGTCTATAACTTTGATTGTATGGAATGTGTGTGGAATAAACAATCCTTCAAAGCTTAATGCTTTAAGGGATTTTTTCCTAAAAGAAAAGCCTAGGGTTTTTTTGTATGTTGGAGACTAAAATTAGAGAAGTAAATTTGAATAAATTGGATTGTCTAGGTAGCAACTGGCAGTTCATTACTAACCATCAAAGTCATGTATATGGAAGGATTATTCTAGATTATGACGGTGATTCTTTGAAAATGGAGATTCTGGAATTAAGGCAGCAACATATACACACTAATATTCATTTTAAAATGGAAAATTCTTGGGTCTTAGCTACCTTTGTCTATGGATTCAACACTGTGCTCCAAAGATTAGACCTCTGGAATGACATAAGAAGGATTAACACTTTAGTAAATGCCCCTTGGGTGGTGTGTGGAGATTTTAATACCACATTGTTTAGATCAGAGGTCGAAGGTAATTGCAATCTACTCAACTACTCCTATGATTTGTTTGATTGTATATAGAAGGTGGAGCTTATAGATCTAAAATCTAAAGGTCATAAGTTTACTTGGACTAATAAGCAAAGTTCCACTTGGCACATCAAGAAAAAATTGGATAAGGCTTTGGTAAATGAGGAATGGCTACAAACTTTTTCAAGGAGCACTGTGAAATTCCTAGATCATGGAATCTCTTACCATACTCCTTCAAAGATTGATAACTTGTTAACTTCCAGAGTCCATCATCACTTCAGATTTAACAACTCTCTGGTTAACATGGAATGTAACATTCCGTATCCTATGTTAAGGGTTAGGACCCTAGAATATTGTACATGAAAGTTTATTGAAAGGTTAGAAAGTGCACTTCATGTTAAAGCATAATATAGCATACACATACACATGAATATTGATCTCTGCACCTTAAAATGATTGTACATGCATTCATTGGTATTTTTCAGGTATAATTGATTTATAAATGTGATTATATTGAGAATTGTGGTTTTTATATGTTGAAAATTGATTTGGAGAGTGTATTTATTGATTTAGAATTTTTTGTGAAATTTTAGGACATTTCTAAAATTTTGGATGTTTCTAGACTAGGAAAAATGCCAAGTAACAAGACAATTGATAAATGGTAATAAAAATAAGAGTCAAATGATAGTGGAAAATTTTATAGATGACTTTGGGATTTATTGACAAATACCATTGAAATTTAAAAGATAATTGGAGTAAAGATTAGAGACTATTGGACTAGTTAAATAAGAGAATCTAGTTTAAGCTTATAGAAATTGAACAAGAGACAAGTGTCACTTGCCAAACTTAACCTTTCTTCCTACGAATGTACTAGAAAGATCAAATTAATTTTTTTGATTTTGCTTTCTTCTTCCTAACTTTCTTCATCCTCTGTAAGTTTTTTACTTCCAGAAACTTTATCACCCTCACAACGTAAGTTTTACTCTCCCTTTTCACTGGTTATTTCACTATGTTACCTTCCTCACTGTCACTGAAATACCTAACCTTACAACCTTCAACTGTTGATGATCATGTTGTATTGGATAGCAAGGGTTCATATGATTTTGAAGAAATTGGAGTTTTAAGCAAGTAAGTACCGTATGGTTTTCATGATATGTGGAATGAAATATACATCATGTTAGTTAACAATTTAATGTTTATTAAGTGAGGGTGCTTATTTGTTGAAACGTGAGTGAGAATTTTGGGTGTGTTGCATGTATTGTTTTTGTATATTTGATGTTCAATAGGTTATAAGATGGTGTTGAAATAAATTTTTAGTTAGAAAAATCATTGAAAACGTATATAAAGAGAGAACAGAAATTCATGAAAGTTGATATACATATACTTTATTTTCACTGTTAATATACTTGAATTTCCTTGGGTGTTTTAGAAATTAATTAAAATGAGTTTAGAGTTAAGGAAAAAGGTGTAAGGTGATGTCGTGATATGAGAAAAGAATTAAAATGATAAGTTTAAGATGAAGTGAAGGTGTAGATGAAGATGAAAAAGTGCAGCAGAGGAAAAGAGTGCAGAAAAATGAAAAAATGTAGAAAACATGACGAAGATGCATGAGGGATAGGTTCTATTTTTAATGTTTGTGAACAATCATAGATTATGATTATTTCTGAATAAACTTGAGCTGAATGGGAGTTGAAATAAAGATAAAATGATAGACCTTAGTTAGAAATGGTAGATTAAACAAAAGAGAGGAAGGAGAAAAGAAAAATTTACAGTTTGTGATTCTGGAGAAAAAAAATGAGACAGTGCACGATCATGCATAAGCACAATCATGACATTGGTGAGACGTTTTGTTGTGCACGATCATGACAAGCACGATCGTGACATTGCGTTGTCAAAGCACGATCGTGACAATGAAGGCTTACCAAAAAGTGACAATTTTGAACATCATTCTTTTGGCTATAACTTCTTCTCCCAACTACAAAATGACTTGAAATTTGAACCAACAAACTCCTAACACATTGTTCTTTCTCTCCACAAAAATTTATGTCCATTTGAATTCATTTGGAAAAGATTGATTGATGAATTTAGGATGAAAATGATGAAGTGTGCTGGAATATGATAAATATAGTGTTTTCACAGAACATGCTTCGGTATTTTGATCATATTTTGATTAGTAGATATCCAAATGAGATTATTTTTTATTTAGATTAAACTATAGACATATGGATACAAATTTCTTGAAGAAATAGAATTTTAATTGTCTCTAAGAGTTCTAAAATCTAGCTTGAAGTTGAGTACAAAGTATTGTTATAGTTTAAGAACAGTCCTAAGTAATTTGAGCATAACTTTCAGAATACAAAACCAAATGGTATTATCTTAGTCTCATTAGAAACTTAATATATATAGGACCATTTGTTTAGAAGAAAGTGTTGCTTAAATACTCCATTTTACTTGTCATAATGATCATGCAAAGTTGACCCAAAAGTCTATTTGGAGAAAAAGCTGGAATGATTAATTAAATGAACTTACAATAAATTTGTTTTATTGAGGTGTAAACCTAAGTTCAAATTATACTTATCTAAGTGCAGATATAAGAATGATTATGCGATGAGAATAACGGAATTATATCTAGGATTTTTATTCAACATGCATTGCACATAATCGATACATACACATTTGTGCATAAATGAACACTTATAACCGTGCAAAGTTATAATGTGAGTAAATGTGTATGTATTTCATGATATAGAGGAGCATTTAGAGCATCAATGTCCAGACGTTTCCGGGACTTCGAGGCAATAGCTTTCTGGAGCAACCTGTGAGTAACCTAGAAAGTCTCACTTAATTGATTGTTTATTTTAAATTATGTTCTGAATTATCTTATGAATGTGAATTTGATTGTGTTGATTCTGGACTTTGAAAGTCTGAGGCATTTGATGCATGAATGAGATATTGGAAGTGCTCCTTATATGTGAATCTGACTAAAATAAGTGTACTCAACAATTTTGTTGAATGTTAGACCAAGGTCTGATGATAAATGTATTCTGAATGTGAATATGAAATCATGTGATTGATTGAGAATATGAATGTGAATGTGATGCATTCCATTACATGAATACATGAGTAGATAATGGTTGTTGTGACCTGAGTAGCTGCCAAAATGAGCTCAAAGCTCAAAGTGTGATTAATAGTCAAAGGCTCACTATGTATAATGAGCCCTATATCCCCATCGGATAAGGGATAGTTATCAATGAACTCGGTATCTACAAAGAATACGGGACATACATAGGTATTCAGTCATAACAATGTAATAATCAGAAATGAGTCTCATAGCATTGCATATACATTTATTTTGTATGTTTGCATAATTGAAATGTATTGTTGATTTGTAATTAAGTGAGAACGTGACAATTATGAACAAAGTACCATATGATACTACATAATGATAATTAAAACAATGTGAATTATATAATTACACGTGTTAATGTGTTGTATGAATTAAGTGAACCATCGAGGATGGTTACCTCACTGAGTTCTCAAAACTCACTAAAATTGCAACTTTGACATTTCAGGACCGAGAGAGGACACCAGTGATAGAGAGACTCTACAAGAAGTATAGTTCTTGTACTTTTGGATCAGAGAAATGGCTCAAAAGTTGATCAGCTGAGACTGAAGGATTGGATAGTAATTTTTATATAATTCCTCTTACATGTAGCATGTTTTGCATTAGGTTTCGATGATGTACATGTATAGATGTTTTGAAAGCTACAATGTAAAAATGAAATGAAGAACTTTTAGATTTTCAATATTGTGATATTTTATTAATGATAATGCCATGATTAAATGAGTGTCGTGACTGCTCTAGCATGCCAAGTGGGGTACATATTCGAATATCACTCAGGGTGTCGAGTACGTGTCCCGCGAGAGTGGGTTGCTATATGGAAGGATTTTAAGAAGCAACAGAGAAGGGATTAGAGCATAGCTGTTATGGAACTAAGCAGTATATATGTATCCAAAAGCTCAAGGCTATAAAATAGGAGCTGAAGATTCTTAATTGCAAGAGAGGTCTGAATCTTTCCAAGAAGATTGAAAAAACTAGAGATAAACTCTCTTCTATTAAAAAATCACTGGCAGAAAATCCCTTGGATGGTGCTCTAGCTACAACAGAGAAGGAAGCTTTGAAGAGTTACTTAAAAGTGGTTGATAACGAATGTTCTTTATTGAAACAGAGAGCTAGAATTAATTGGATAAAAGACGAAGATAGATGTACTGGGTTCTTCTTTAATTCTATGTTAGCTCGAAAGAACGCCAACAAAATCTCCTTTATTAAAATTGAAGCTGGTGTGGAAGTTTTCGGACAAGATGACTTAGTTAAAGAGGCAATGATCTTCAACAAAAAAACAACTGGGCTTAGAAGCTACCCCGCTAGAGATGGTTTATGATCTCATACAATTTGTAACCATTAAAATTCCTGATCATGAAGTTACTTGGTTAAAAAGACATTTTACAGATCAGGAAATCGAAAAGGTTATCTTTAACATGAATGGTTTTAAAGCTTCAGGGCCTGATGGCTTGAATGGTTTTTTCTACCAGAAAACTTAGAATAGTTTAGGAGGGGGGAGGGGTGGGGGATAGTCAAGGAGACAGTGCATGAATTTTTCCTAAAAGGTGTTCTACTAAAAGAAATAAACAAGACATTTCTTTGTTTGATCCCAAAAAATTCCATCCCAGATACTTGGAGTGATTATAGACCTATTTTGTGTACAAATTTCCTCTACAAGATCATTGCCAAGATTTTGGCTAATAGGTTGAAGAAGATTCTAAAATTTCTCAATAGTGAGAATCAAGGAGCATTTATGGCTAACAAAGATATAGGGGACAATATTCTTATGGTCCAAGAGCTTTTAAAAGGGTATAATCGTAGGAGAAGTCCCCATAATTGCACTATTAAAATTAACTTATAGGAAGCTTTCGATAGTGTGAAATAGTTCCTACTAAAAACTATAGAGATAATGAAATTTCCGCTAAGGTTTATAAGATGGATTCAAGAATGCAATTCTACTGCTTCCTATAGGATTTTGATAAATGGGAGCCCCGCGAAGATTTTTAAAGGCAAAAAATATCTTAGGTAAGGGGATCCTCTATCCCCTTACCTATTCGTAATTTGTTTAGAGGTTCTCACTCAGTTGTTGAAGCATAACACTTAAACAAACCCTAAGTTCAAATTCCATTCCAAATGTAAGAAAATTTCTCTAATTAGTTTATGTTTTGTAGATGACCTTATTCTCCTAAGCAAGGTTAATGTTCACTCAGTCACGCTTTTGATGAGAACCCTCAAATTATTTAAGGAGTTCTCGGGTCTTTGTGCCAATTAATACAAGAGCTTTCTCATTCTCTCCAACATCACTTCTCACCTCTCTAATACTTTATCTCAAACTATTGGGATGGAAATTAAAGTTCCTCATCTCCTTTGTTTAGGGATTCCTATCTCATTAAGGAGGCTTAGGTTTTGTGAATGCATTCCTTTAATTGAAAAGATCTAGAGAAGATTGGAGACATGGTCTAATAGAGTACTTTCTTATGGAGGGAAAATTCAGCTACTGATGTCGATGATCATGTCTATGAATACTTACTGGTGTTCATATCTTTTTCTCTCGAAAAGGATAATTAAAATGGTTGAAAAACTAATGAAGCAATTTCTATGGGGAAAAGAGAATGGAGAGAAAGGAATGGCTAAAGTTAGTTGGAAGAAAATCTATCAACTGAGAGAGGAAGGAGGATTAGGATTGGAGTCAATATCCAGTAAAAACAGATTTCTTACATCTAAGAGGATTTGGAGAATCTAAGTGAAAAACAATCTATTTGGTCCAAATGGATTCACTCATATGTGGTCCAAATGGATTCACTCTTATCTATTAAAAAGAGGGAGGTTTTGGGCTCTAAAAACCAAAAACAACTACACTTAGTTTTTTTAACTAACTCCTTAGATTGAGGGAATACATGTACCAGCACATTTTATGCTAGATTAGGGTAGGGGAAAGAATTTCCTTATAGTATGACAACTGGACAGGGAATGGACCTTTAATATAAAATCAGATGGCAAGATCCCTATTAAACCGATTCCCTAAGGATACTAAGCTCCAAGAAATAGTCAGGAATGCAAACTGGTCCCTTTCTTCAAATGAGACTAGACTTTTGCTCTTTCCTCAATTTAGAAGCCATGGGGAGAGAGATATCTTTCTATGGAAGGGTATTCCTGTTTCTGAGATTACTACTAATAAAGTCAAAAGGATGAGGGAGGGGGCTGGTAATTGAGTAGGATGGGATACATTGATATGGAATAAGGCCCTTAGACCTAATGTCAGCTTTCTACTCTGGCTAGCAATGTAGGATAGACTAAGTACTTTGGACAGGATGAAATTCCTAAACTCCTCTAAGCTATGTATCCTATGTAATCTAGAGGATGAAACTAAAGATCACCTCTTCTTTGAATGTGTCTTCTCAAAAGAAGTTTGGGCAAAGATCTCTACTTTATGTGCCTTTGGTTTCAAATATGGCAGACTCACAGATATCCTACAGATTTTACCAAATTTGCAGATTTCTAAATATGATAGGGCTATCATACTACTTTCAGTGGCTACATATGTTCAAGTAATCTGGATTGAGAGGAATAGTAGAAGGTTTATAGCCAAATATAATTCACTAATACCTCTTATAGAGCTCACTACTGCCAGCATAAGGGAGCAACTAATCATTAATCAGTTAAACCTAGATTGTAATAGTAGAATGGCACTTGTATGGAGAATATAGCACTAGCCCTATTAGAACTTTCCAAAGTTCTAACTACTCAATTCTCATAGCAGAAATGTAATCCATTCACAACCCAACACAAAGCAGATTATTCATCTACAATATCTAAGGAATAACTGAGGTTATTTAGATATAGACTCACCTATAATACTAATTTCTAGGTTGAGCATTATTGAAGATCTATGATATCAAACCATTTCCCTTGTTATTTATTATTAAATTAGTGGGGGTCTTTAAGGAAAAAGAAAGGAAGTTTACCTTTTCATAGATGAAAGCTTCTCTCTGCCTTCTCTGCTAGCCCTAAAGCCCTGTAAGAAAATCAAATTCGTACTCAAAATAGACATGCCCTAATCATTAATAGAGATCGGTCTAAGTTTGTTACCTATGTTGAGACTCTTGGATTAAGTACCGAGTAGGAGTAGACAGAACTGTAGTTTGACTAGCAAGAACCATCTCCTTCCAAATCGAGAAGCTCTGAGAAGATTAGAGAAAGGATTTGAGAAAAGACATTAAGAATGAACCAACAATCGAACCGAATACACTTACCTGAGTCGAGATCTCCCTCATCGGTTATCAAAAAAAGCCAAGCCCCTAAAGAGCCTCCTCTTCCTCCGACGTCACAAGGTCTAGAAAGTTGAAATACAAAAAAGTCATGCCCTAATCGAAAAAGTTTCTAAAGTTTGAGAAAGATACCTGAGTTGATTTATCCGTGCGAAGAACCGAGGAATAGATATTCCATGAAACCACTGATTAAATCACCGTCAGAGAGCCTGCAATCATCCACCCCAATCGAGTAAGAGATAGAAGATTCGAGAAAGCAGCAGGTCGTTATACGTAAATGGTAAAATGACTCTGTAAAATGTAATGCTTTATGTTTTAGTTCTAAAGTCGTCATTTACTTGCTTAGGGTTATTCAGTGACCCAAGTGGCTCTAGCTCATAGTGAACTTCTTTTGATGTAATTTTCTATTTTATTAATAAAATTTTTAAATTCTAAAAAAAAGTATTAATTTACATACAAGTAAGTAGTAAGATGCAAAAATGGTGGAAAGTAACAAGTACATGATTAACTGGACTAAAAATTGAGCAGATATATCAAGATAGAAGAAGTTAAAGAAGGGTTGGATTATGGTGTTCCAATCCTGGTCTATTTAATATTGTCCACACATTTATATGGACCTCGTATAAATATGTAGATAAAATTTAATAAAATAAAGTAGGAATTGATTAACCATAGAGAATCTGATCCCATTAAAGAAATAATAATAGGTAATTACTTAGAATGTGAAAAGTGGGCATTAACAGCCAAAAAAATATATTTAAGAATAAGAAGACATTTAGTGATCGTTTGGTAAATAGCTGAAAAGTAGTTTTTCAGCTTTTCAGCTGATTAACCCAAATTAGAGGATTAGAGGATTAACTTGACTGATAAACTATATTTTATTTAGTTATGAGTTGAGTTTGTTGATTCAACCAACAATTATTTTGTAAAAAGCTCCAAATTGAAGGTTTTTGGACCAAGTAGCTGAATAAGCTATTTGGCAATGATGACTATGCTCTTAGCATTTCTGGCTACTCTTTGTTATCATTTTTGTAGGTTCTCTAGAATTTTCTCCTATCTTACGTCTCCACCCTCACCTCCGACTCTCCTCACCTCACCCTCGCCTTCGACTCTCTTCAACCCATCCTACGCTCTCACATCTACCTATGATCAAAACCATCTACTAAATCGAAAACATCAAAAACCAAAGAAATAAGAATTGGAAGTTTGTTCAAAGAGATTGCCCACCATAAAGCTTGACAGGCTTTACCATAACTCTTTCATTTGTGAAGCCATCCTCAGGTCCTCATTCTCTTTTGCTTTGTATCTTGGGCATAGTATGTGATCCAATGGGTCTACTGGGTGAGACAACTTTAGAGTTGATTTTCGAGTTTTGGTAAGGTCGCTGCTTCCATTGACTAAGAAGTATGTGTTGCAAATGATTTACATGGAAGGTCCATTTCCTACAAAGTCTCTCGAGGAATGGGTGCTCGCTGATGGATTCTCCAAGCATAAGGTCGCCATTGATCGCTTGAGTGAGTTGAGAGTTTCTATGGAAACTAAAGAACGGTAAACACTGTAGAAGAAATGTCTTAGAAATGCAGACGTAAAGAAGAAATTTTCAGCTTACATGCAAGCCATGCAACGACGTAAAGAGTCAGTTAGGAAGGAATCTAGAAAAGTTAGTTAAGACAGTTAGATGACAGTTAGTAGAAGTGTTATAAATGAACAGAAGTCACATATGTTGTATACATTCGATTTAATAGAAGAAAACTTAGAAATCACTGAGCCCTTGATATACTCTATTTGCCCCTGTTTTTGATTTTGTTCTCTCTCTCTATCTTTCTTTTCTTTCGTTCTTTCTTCAACAAATTCAGTTTACAGTCTTTAGTTATTTGTATAGTAGATGGATACTTCAGATTGGTATCAAAGCTTTACTTTCTTGAGGGATATGTGAGCGTGTGATTGTTGTGAAGCTTTCTTGAAGATCTGACGTTGGTGATTATTCTTGGAGTGCTGTGATTTAGAGAAGTTCATCAGAGATGACTGAGAACTTACCTCAAGGCCTACAACCTCCAGTGTTTAATGGTGAAGGATATGTAGTCTGGGCAATTAAAATGGAATTGTATATGCAAGGATAGGATCTGTGGGAACCTGTTGAAGATGACTACACGGTAGAAGTGCCTGTGGAGGATGCGACAATACCTCAGCTAAGGTGGTTGAGGGACAGGATCACCAAGAAAACTCGTGCCCAATCTTATTTGTATCAGGCGTTGGTTCCATCCATCTTTACAAGAATCATAAAGATGGATTTAGCAAAGAAAATCTGGGACTTCTTGAAAGAAGAGTACCTGGGAGATGAAAGAGTTAAGCATATGAAAGTGCTTAACTTCATGAGGGAATTTGATAGACTTTAGATGAAAGAAGGTGAGTCTATCAAGATTTATGCTGAGAAGTTGTGTCAGTTAGCTGATCAAATTAGACTTCTTGATGTTGAATTTAAAGATGAAAGAATCATCCAGAAGCTGTTGATCTCAGTTCCAGAGAAGTACGAAGCAACTATTACCTCTCTGGAGAATTCAAAAGACATGTCTAGTATTAAATTAGCTGAGGTTGTAAGTTCTTTGCAAGTATAGGAGTAGAGACATCTGATGAGGAAGGGCGATACTTTGGAAGGTGCTTATAAAGCATCCATAAAAAATGTTGATCAAGAGAAGTTTAAGAAGAAGTGGTCGAAGGGAGGTTCTAAGACACAGAAAAATCAAAATCATCAGAAGGGCCAATCCAAGACACAATATGGTGATAAAAATGCGAAGTATAATCCATGTCCTCATTATGGTAAGTCAAATCATTTGGCTTACAGATGTTGGAAGAGGCCTGATGTTGTGTGTAGAAAATGCAACCAGAAGGGTCATATGGAAGCAATCTGTAAACAATAGATTGGACACTCTACTGCTGAAGCTCAAGTTGTTGAAGAAGTGGAGCAACTTTTTGTGGTTACCTGTGATCTTATGGAGTCACCTTAAATCGAATGGATCATAGGCAGTGGCTGTACAAGTTACATGTCTTCCAATCTTAGCATGTTTATGCAGCTGGATCGATCATTTTATGCGACTGTTAAACTTGGAGATGGGCAGTGTATTTCAGTAGAAGGGAAAGGAGTTGTTGAGATTTGTACCAAAGAGGGTCGTAGCACAATCTCAAATGTACTATTCGTGCCTAAGATCCACCATAATCTCCTCAGTGTAGCACAACTCATTGAAAAGGGATTCAAGGCGTTTTTTGAAAATGATGAGTGTAGAATTGCTGATCCAATTGGAAAGAAGATTCTCTAAGTTAAAGTGAAAATAAAATGCTTTCTCTGATAATGGAGGATGTTCAGCAGATTGCCATGGTCAGTAATGTTCAGGTGACAGATCTTTAGCATAAAAGGTTGGGGCATTTTCATATGAGAGGTCTTGAAGAAATGGTGAAAAAGAAGCTGGCTGATGATCTTCCTATAGAGCTTGGAGATGGATCACAATGTACAACTTTCTTCAAAGGAAAGCAAGCTCGACTCCCATTTCCCAAATCTTCATGGAGAGCTACTGAAGCATTTCAACTGATTCACATGGATGTGTGTGGACCGATGGCTAAAGAATCATTGAGTGGAAGTAAGTATTTTTTATTAATGATTGATGATTACTCAAGATACTCTTGGCTTTACTGTCTTAAAAGTAAGGAAGAAGTAGCTAACATTTTCAAAGACTTTAAGAACCTATTTGAAAATCAGTGTAGCAAGAAAATCAAATCAGTAAGAATTGACAATGGAGGAGAGTTTACCTCAAAGAAATTCGAGCAGTTGTGCAAAGAAGCTAGGATCAAGCATCAGTTGACAACATCCTACACCCCACAACAAAATGGGGTGGTGGAAAGAAGGAATCGGACAGTTATGGAAATGGTGAGATGCATGATGGAGGAGAAGGGACTTCCCAAGAAGCTCTGGGCAGAAGCTACACGCACAACCTGTTTTCTCCTGAATAGGCTATACACCAGAGTGTTGGATGGAAAGACACCGTATAAGATGTGGTGTGGGATGAAGCCTAAGCTTAAGAATCTCAAGATCTTCGGAAGCTTATGCTATTCTCATGTACCACAAGTCAGAAGAGGAAAGTTAAACAGTAAGAGTGAACCAGCTATCTTCGTAGGATACTCAGATGTCACAAAAGGATACAGACTCTATTTCCCTGATCTGAACAAAGTAAAGTTGAGTAGGGATGTCCATTTTCTTGAAGATAAACAGTGGAATTGGCAGAGGGCAGAACAAAACTTAATACAAAAAGATGACCTGCACCCTGTCAAATACTATATACGTACAAATTCACTGACCCTCCTATATCTGATGATGAAATTTTTGAAGATGAAGCAGATGCTGAGAATCAAGAGGAAGATGATGATCTTGTTTCTGTGAGAGGAACAAGAAGCTTGGCAGATATCTATGAAAGAAGCAATGCAGCTATATGTGAACCAACTCATATGCAAGAGGCCTTAAAGAATCCAAAATGGAAATGTGCAATGTAAGAGGAGTTGGACATGATTCACAAAAACAAGACCTGGACACTTGTTGATAGACCAACTAACAGAAAGGTAATTAGTCTTAGATGGGTGTTTAAGCTCAAGATGAATCCTGATGGCTCAATCAGTAGATATAAAGCACGATTAGTTGTAAAGGGATATGCACAGATAGAAAGGGTGGATTTAGGTGAGACTTTCTCACCTATTGCAAGATTAGAAACTATAAGGTTGATCCTGGCTATAGCTACAGAGAAGGAATGGGAGGTGCATCATATGGATGTTAAATCAGCCTTCTTGAATGAAGAGTTGCATGAGGAGATCTTTGTAGATCAACCAGAAGGCTTCATCATAAAAGGAGAAGAAGGAAAAGTGTATAAATTGAATAAAGCATTATACGGGTTGAAGCAAGCCCCAAGATGTTGGTTATAAATTGAATAAAGCATTATACGGGCTGAAGCAAGCCCCAAGATGTTGGTATTCGAAGATGGATAATTTTTTGTTGCAAACCTGTTTTCAAAGGAGCAGCAGTGAACCAACACTTTATGTAAGAGTTGAAGGAGGCCATGTAGTTGTAGTATCTATTTATGTAGATGATTTACTCTTAACTGGAAGCTTAAGTGTTCAAATCAGTAGCTTGAAACTTCAGTTTAAAAGTACATTCGAAATGACAGATCTTAGTTTGATGAAGTATTTTCTAGGTATGGAGTTTAATCAAAAGAGAGGGCAGATCTTTGTGAGCCAGAGGAAGTACATATATGATGTTCTTAAGAGGTTTCAGATGGATCAGTGTAAAATCATCTCAACTCCATTATGTCTGAAACAGAGTTTGTTGCAGAATGGTGAGCATGAAGAGGTTGATAATAGAAGGTATAGAAGCATGATTGGATGCCTCATGTACATCACAACTACCAAACTAGATGTTCAATTTGCTGTGAGTATACTTTCTAGATTCATGAGCAATCCAGGAAAGCAGCATCTAATTGCAGTGAAAAGATTCTTGCGGTATCTTAAAGGTACCTTGGATTATTGACTGTGCTATA
This sequence comes from Erythroxylum pedicellare, assembly GCA_027563575.1. Taxonomy (NCBI): domain Eukaryota; kingdom Viridiplantae; phylum Streptophyta; class Magnoliopsida; order Malpighiales; family Erythroxylaceae; genus Erythroxylum; species Erythroxylum pedicellare. The sequence continues at coordinate 9,121 of JAOQMP010000160.1, read as the reverse complement.
GGAAGACTGGAACATATAATTTGAAGTGTTATGTGAATAGTGATTGGGGAGGTTCTTCGGAGGATATGAAGAGCACTACAGGATTTTGTTTCACTCTCGGATCAGCTTGTTTTTCTTGGAGTTCCAAGAAGTAAGAAGTGGTAGCATTATCGACTGCTAAAGCTGAGCTAGTTGCAGCTACTTCAGCAACAAAACAGGTGATCTGGGTTAGGAAGTTGTTGTCGGATTTGCAAGTGATTGTACAGAATCCTACATTGATGTATGTTGATAATCAAGTAGCCATTGCTATCTCGATGAATCCGGTGTTTCACGGTAGGACTAAGCACTTTAAGCTTAGATACTATTATTTGAGAGATGTGCAGAAAGATGGAGAAGTGAAGCTGGAGTATATATGAATAGAAGAGCAGATGGCTGATTTGTTTACAAAAGGGTTTCATGTTTCACGATTCGAACAGTTGAGAAGTTTGGTGGGAATTCAGAAGCTGAATTTTTGATCCAAGGAGGAGATTGTAAAAGAAATGTCTCAGAAATGCAAACATAAAGAAGAAGTTTTCAGCTTACATGCAAGCTATGCAACAACGTAAAGATTCAGTTAGGAAGGAATCTAGAAAAGTCAGTTAAGATAGTTAGATGATAGTTAGTAGAAGTGTTATAAGTGTACAGAAGTCACATATGTTGTATACATTCGATTTAATAAAAGAAAACTAAAAAAATCACTGAGTCCTTGATATACTCTGTTTGCCCCTGTTTTTGATTATGTTCTCTCTCTATAACTTTCTTTCGTTCTTTTGTTCTTTCTTCAACAAATTCGGTTTACAGTCTTTAGTTATTTGTATGGTAGATAGATAGCGACTTCGGGAAACAATAAGAAGACATTTTGGAACACCATCAACAGATAATAATACTAATAGCCTATAAGATCTAAGGCATCTACACTGAGATCCCCTATAGTAAGGTACATGCATTCCTTGCTAAGCCATAAATTAAGTAGGAAGGGGTTAGTACTGGTGTGATAGGTAAGATGGATATATATATATATATATATATATAGAATTCGATCGAGGAGTAACTATCCACTTACGTTGTGCTTTAGCTTGGTTTTTCAGACTTCAGGCATGATGTTAGGGTTGGAGTCATCTGTGTGAGTATAATCTAGAGGAGGCGAGGTCAACAGGCACCCAAGATACCAAAGAAGTAGCCCAAACATATTGTTCCTCCTTTATCGCCTCTTGTTGCATTTAAGCAACACGATGATTCCTTAGCTAATACATACACACCTGCCCAGCCATCCATCCCTCCACATCGAAATCAAATCAAGATCACTCGGTTAGAGAAATATATGGGTGATCTTAAGGGTGAAATGAACCATTCGAAAGGGGCAATATGATCTTATAGAGCAGATAGCACTATTAAAGGAGAATGATAAATGGATGGAGGATGTCCTTGTGTAGATTATGGCTCATCTAGGACTTATGGTTCCACCTTCACATATAAGAGCTTGTACATCATCATAGTTCCCTTAGCAGCTAGAAAAGCTAGTTCTAGCAAAGGTAGTGACTAAAAACTTGAGAGCTCAAAACTCACTACAAGAAAACAGGACAATCTACGAGACTCTCCAAAAATGTCATAGAATATAATCTGCGATGTTTTAAAAAACATTACAAAAAACGTCACGAAATGTGGTGTAGGCAAAAGGTTTCCACGATATTTTTCGTAAAACGTCACGAAAACATGGACATTTCGCGATGTTTTATAAAACCTCACTAAAAGATTGCTCTTTCCTTCCGCAACATTTCGACAAAAAATGTGATAGATATCCTTCCACAACGTTTCGACAAAAAATGTCGTAGATAGTCATTTTTAATTATTATTTTTTCCATTTTTGAAAATTATTTTAATTTAATAATTTTTAATTTTAATAAATATAAATCTTATTTGTTTAATTACTATTCAATATTATTTATAAATTTAAATTATTTAATAATTGTTTAATTTTTTAGTATATCATTAATTTTAATAATTATTCATGTATTACAAGAATTTCATACATGCTAACAATGCATTATTTAATTGCAATTCACAAACATATCATAATATACTAATTAATACGCTAACGAACCATTCATCAATTCCTCGCACCTATTAGATCTATTAACCATATTTCCCTTTATTTGGAAAAGAAGTTTAAGGAGTCTAAATTTGTTGGAACACACATGTGCTTATTCCAAATCAGGTATAAGGAACTGGGAAATTATTTCTGAATAATATAGCATACATTATAGAAGTTGCAAAACATCCAAACAAAGCAATATAGCTGATCTAGCTTTATGAAGCAAATAATTGATGCAGAATCTTAAAAGCTTCTCGTAGAGTACGATAGCAAGCAGGTCTAACAACATAAGCTTGCTTAATACAGCATGAGAACATCTAGTTAGATCTATTTATTCACCATCCCATAGTTCTTCCACGGTCTTATATGAACCATATTTCTCGTTCACAAAAAAAGTTCCTTTAATGAGTTTCTCCTGCAATGTTTATATGTATAGGATCAGTCAATAGTCGAATCACAAAATAAGTGTCAGGATACTCAGTACAGATGACAATGATATACTCATTAAATGTATAGCAGACACTAGTTGAGAAGTCCATAAAGTAAGGAGAGCTCCATAAAGTGAACCACTAACCTACATTTAAGTCCATAAGTCTTCATAAAAGGCTGATTCATTGACCGAAAAGAAGAAAATAGGACAAAAATGCTTCTATAGTCAATGGAGAAAGAGCAATTAGTACAACCTATAACCCATACCACAAGGAACGGTACGTTTTAAGAAAATCGAAAACCAGAAAGTTTTAAGTAACCCTTTCATGACGTTTTCTTTGGCAAAATATCGGGATTTCTATTTTGCGACATTTTATTGATAAAACATCGTAAAAAGTGTTATAAATCTGTGACATTTTTATAAAACTTCACAATAAATTGGAACTTTTCGTGACGTTTTTTAAACGTCGCAAAAAGTCTATGATGTTTTATCAATAAAACATCGCAAATTGTATGTATTTCTTGTAGTGACTCCCTTTGTACAATCAAATTCCCTAATAGAGATCGAGCATGAGCTGATGGAGGACCAAAATTCACATTTTGTCTACTATGGTGACTAAAATTGCCTGGGATTCTCTAGACAATTGACAAACTAGTTGTATTTGTTCTTTGGTTTTAATCTTTATATTTTCCATTTTATTTTTTCTTAATAGTTAGCAAAGGGATTAGCCTACTAAATTGACATTATTTTATTTCTTAATTTTTCTTGTTTATTATATTGTTTGGTGTAATATTTCCTTTTTATTTTAATTTTTAAAGGATCAATGGACATAATTTGGATGAAATTTAAGACACAAACATGAATGTCTTGCATATAAACTATGGAAGTACCAACTCAGTTTACCTTTCTTCATGTTGACTGTGATCCTTCATTCTTTGTGCTCTATTGGGCAAATTTGGGGATAATGTACATCTTTAAATATACATGAGGGGTATTGTCATTTTAATATGATTTTTATTGTATTTTTTTCAAAAACTTACGGCCTGAGGAAACCCACCTTTGGTACACACCAGATATGGATCGAATTGTCTCACGATGACATTTTAAGTTGTTGGGAATCATTGAGTTAAGCTATAAGATGAAAGGAAGAAGGCATGATTAGATGAAATTTTATGTGATACAGTATGAATGGATGTTTTGATAGTCAATTTGGATGAAAGTTCTTAGGGTTTTTCATACATAAGCCTAAATTATGGGCTTTTAAACCTATAAGCAATTATCATTATTATATTATACTTTATTTTCTTTGTTTTGTGTTTATCATACATAATTGGTAGATTCTAAAACTTGCTTTTATTATGCATGTTGGGACCACATCTTTAAATTAGATGCATTAAGATGAAAAAAGGCACCTAGATTGAACCTTTATTGAGCTTTTTCTTTGATTTAACCTTACGTTGTTTTTATCCTTTAGTAGTAACTAAAATTGAGCTTAGCCTTTTCTTTGAATTATTTTAACCATGTTACAAATTGATAAACCCATTTTGTTGTTAGCCTAAAATTTACTTTTGCAATCTAAAGGATTATATTCACTTGATTGTATAAGAATCTGATTAGATAAAGAAGTATCAAGAATGAAGAAAGGTTCAATATTATTTATTCAAGAGTATATCTTCTCATTTGTTATTTATCAATTTTTCATGTATTCTCTTGGTAAGCTTGTAAGTAGTTAATTAAAAAATATCTTAAAACAAGTAGAAAATGTGTTTTAAAATGTTGTAATTGTGAGAAGGAGAAAGAGAAGATACTTGTGCTATTCAAGACATGTTTTGGACCTTCATACAAATTCCTTCATTTTTATTAACCTAAAATGTACCCTTGTCATACCTTTACCCAAAACTCATTATACATTGATTTAAATACCTTTTGATTTTTGCCTCTCAGTTATTTTATATTGGTGGAGAAAGATATATCAACAAGCATATAGTTAAGATTCTTTTTATATATTGATTTGAGAGTTCCAATAACTTCCACCGTAAACATTGTAAGTGAACTGATGAATGTTTTCTATGAGGGTATTAAATCCTATGACAGTTGATTTCATAAAGGTTGTTAAGATATCATTTGTTGAGTTTGCTTGTGGGAGTTTATTCTATAATCGTTTGATTATAATTATACTTTGATTTTATTCTTGATGCATGACATTTGAAGTGTAAATAGATAGGTTGAAATAAAGATGTGGATATTTAGAAAGATTGATGAATTTGAATTATTATTTGTTCAAGGATAAGAAAATATTTAAGTGTAGAAAAGTTGACAAATGTTAAAATGTTCATATTTTTAGGATTATATTTAGTACATTTTACTTGTTTATTTGACTTTTTTATTATTTTTGGTATCTAAGTTGTTCGTATTGTTTTCTTAGGTCGCAATTTACTTACTTGGAGGAAAAGGAATGAATTCGAACAATTTTTGGAGTGATTTGACTAAGTTATGGAGTACATCACAAGTACATGGCCCTATTTGAAGAATTTAGGGCATGTTGATTGCTTCTTGTGGTACACACCCATGTTCATGAGATACACATACGTGTTGATTATTGATCAAACCGTTACTACAACAAATACATATAATTGGCGACATTTGATCAATAAAACGTCACGAATTGTTCAAGCTTTTCATGATGTTTTAAAAACTTCACGAAAAGATCTAATTTTTCGCAACGTAGTGGATTTGTCAAACTTTTTGCGACGTTTTATCAATAAAACGTAGCAAAATAGAAATCACGATGTTTTATTGAATAAAATGTCGTGGAAGGATTCAATTAATATTTAAAAGTATTCATTTCTCACCATTTTGTCGGTTTGTTCTATGACGTTTCTTCTTCTCTGCCTTTCGGTCCTATCAAATAACCCCCTCCACTCTTTTCCATTCCTCTTATCTCTCTCTATCTCTCTCTTTGAAACCCGAAGCACAGCTTTGCTTAATTGCAACAGTAGGTCCCTTGTCGATTTTGTATAGGTTTTCATCGATTTCCACTTTGTTTGATTTGTTTTCGGAGATTTTGTAGTTGATCTGTGGTTTGACTTCCAAGATTCGCAATGAAAGAAGGTAAATCAAAGTCCGATACCAAGAGCGCTAAGTCAGTTTCGATTTTTCTTTTTTGACACTTTTTTTATTTTTGTTCTAGAATTAGGTTTTGTTGAGGTCCTTGCAGATCGTAGATCTAGAAATTTTCGGACTCGGAGCAAGTATTTTGAGGACTATGTTGGCCAATTTGCCCTGGCTTCCTCATCATCTATAGAAATTGAGGATGATTCACCAGACATTAAGACCCTCATGCAAGACATTAAAGAAAAGATTTAAAAATCCCTTTGTTGCTTTTATCTTCCAATCAAAGGATCAACAACATTCCCAAGTTTAGGCGTTGGAGTGATCTCTAGCATATTAAAAGTAGAAGAAATGATAGTCCTAGTCCGTCGATTTGGATCCAACTACAATAAGAAATGACACCCCCATTTAAACTTATACACTTTCTTCTACTAGGGTTTTATTCACTCAATAGGAAGAGGGTAAATCGAATTGCAATAGGTATAGAGAATGAGTTGCAGGTGGATTTAGGGCATCTCTTAGCGTTTGACCCTTATCATTCATTCTCCCCTTTACCATCTTCAAGGTTTCTTTTACACACGCTCTTTATCTTGTGCATATCCAAATTTGAGGTTCTAAGTTTTAAGTTTTATTTAAATGGTTCATGTTACTAGTATTTGATCGGTAATTGGTTGAATGCATTTTACCTTAAAATAACTAGTTTTGCTTAGCATACCACTCTTTTTATTTGACGCTAAAGAAATTGTTTCTATTGTTGGTTATAGAGTCTTTGTTCCTTTTTAAAGATATTTTGTTTGTTTTAGATGTATTCTAATTACTGCTATTTTGGTAATCAATTTTGGTTATATTTTGTTTAACTCTTGGTCTTAATTAAAATGATATTGTAGTTGATTAAAGGTTCTTTCTTAGAGAGTTGTGTAATAATGCTGATAGCTAAATGACGCAAGACTTCTGAATTTCATTCAACTGGAAATTTGTTAGGTGTAAGAGAAAAGAGTGTCAGTATTCCGTCCATGTGTGATCTCCATGCATCATTATGTGTGTGCGAGAGAGAGAGGGAGAGGGAGAGAGCTTCATTCATCATTTTTTTCTCTTCAGTGCTACTTCAACTTGGTTGGCTTTGTCAGAAAATATTTTGACGAGTGTGCAATTCTGCTTTTGTTTGTTTGGCTTTGTTGACGAGTATTGGTGACAAACCACATGTTGTACACAAATTACTTTTTGAAACTTCAAGTTTTAGTATATTTAAAGATCAATATGATGATTGAAAGTTCCTGAAATGGTGTTATTCTAGGTGAATCTGCAATTCTGAAATTTTGTTCCAAATGAAATCATGGAATTTCTTTAGTTCTATATTAGCTTTAGAAGAATTAAGTTGGCTAACATTTTGGTAGTGATTGATCATTGCAGAAATTTCTCATTGCACTATGGCTACTGAAGAAGTTAAAGCATCTGATGAAAGTCATGAAGCAGCAGTTGAAGGACAGTTATGGAAGAGGAGATGCCAGCTCTAACTTCTTATTCTTATTCCTTTTGCAATTTGTTAGGGACGAGTTGGTGAATGAATGCCTAAGAAAAGGTAATGAGCTAGTTCAAGCCATTGCAGATCGTCTATTTCACTTACCACCAATTGAAGATATAGATGGTCCAATTGTGAAGCTCCCTCCTTCGACAACGAAATAAACAAGGGAGAAACATGTACGATGTTCCTTCCACTTTATATAACTATTCACTGAATTTATCAAAATTTTTAATTTCTTGATTTGTGCTTTATTATTGGTGCATAATTACCTAAGCGAATTTGTGCTTGATCGCCTTACGTCACGATCGTAGTTAATTACAAGCTGATTGATATTTGTCCTGATGAAGATGGATATATAATATCTTCAATTAGCATTTTATGGCAACAGATATTGAATGGGATCCTAATAGGAGGTAATCTCTGATACAAAGAATATCTAGCTTCCTTATAAGTCATCACTTGTTTCAATGAGACTTTTATTATGTTCTACTTATTTTTGGTACATGGCTTATTTGTAGGTATGTTGTCACATCAGTGACTTCGGTTCATCATGAAATGGAGAAAGGTTTTAATGTATGGTCTTTTAATGGCAAACTACTTTATCGGATTCTAAAGGATCATTTCTTCCAGGTAAGACCGTTCATTATTCCTTTGAAGGTCCAATCTCCATTTTAGCTTGTTATTTGCATTTTCTACAGCTAGTTGGGAATGTTAGATATCGATTATATGAATTTTGTGGTAACTTCAAAAGATCATTAATTAAATTGGTAATCTTAGTGAAAATGAAGTCTTATGTTGTTTCATAATTTGTTCTGGATGTTCAATATCCTTACAAATATTCCTTTTGTCTTTAGCATATCAATTTGCATTGACCAACCATGATAATTGTGTCAAATGCTTCTTGATAAGCATTTGCTCATTTGCTGGCTTGTATCTTAAATGACAATTTTTGTAGCGACCAAGACCACTATCTTTTTTAAGTCCAGAAAAACCAGTGAAGAAGAAGAGGAATATGAAGCTAAAGAGGTGGAGGTTGAAGAGGTTGTAGACGTTTTTGAGGAGGTGTCTTTTGAATATGCTTCATAGCCGGACGTAGTAATCAGAGCATTTCTGAGACATATAAAGAAGAAAAGCTTAGCTTCTTTGTCAATACTGGCATTCTTCTTTAGGAGGGAACTAGAGTTTCCCTCTTTGGACTTCTAATTAGTTTATTTATTTTGTCAAAAGGATAGTACTCATTCTCCTCTTCACTTTTGTAATGTTTGGTCTTTTGTTGTACTTAATTTTTTGTAGATTGTAAAATGAGGATAATTGGGTTATCATATTTAGTCTTGACTAGGATTGCTGTTGAATGAAGAACCACTATTATTATTATGTTGGTTTACTGATTGTCAAAAGGGTTGCTTACATCTACTGATTGTCAAAAAAAAGGATAAAAGTTGTCTGAGAAGCATTTTTTACTTTGATATTAATTAGTGTATTATGATATGTTTGCGAATTAATAATAAAAGTATGAAATTCTTGTTATATATGAATAATTATTAAAATTAATGATATATTAAAAATTGAAGAATTATTAAATAAATAAAATTGAATAGTTATTGAACAAATAAGATTTAAAATTTGTATTTTCAAAAATAATTATTAAATTAATATAATTTTTGAAAAATGGAAAAATAAAAAATACAAATAATAATAAAAATGTTGCGGAAAACATTCCGTGATGTTTTTAAAAACGTCGCGGATTCTTTCACATTCTGTGACATTTTAAAAATGTCGCGGAATGTTAGAGATTTCATGACGTTTTTTAAAAACATCGCAGATTGTTCAAACTTTCAATGACGTTTTATAAACGTTGCAAAATGTCAGTGTTTTTCGTGACATTGTATATAAAATATCACAAAAATCTTTTGCCTACACCATATTCTGCGACGTTTTTGGATATTTT
>JAOQMP010000156.1:226065-238132 GCA_027563575.1 Erythroxylum pedicellare | reverse complement strand
GAATTTATCATAAAAATAGAAAATGCAAATTCAAAGATAACAATAATGCAAGAGTTAGTTTGGGAGACAGGGGACAAGGTCTCCCTGTCTTCCCTTTTTGGGAGAGACAATAAACTTTGTTTCTGTTCACCGGAGACGGTAGACAGGACTTCAGAGACAGCAAGCAAACGTATAATAGAGACATGGTTTTTCTGTCTTATCTTCTGTCCCCACTAACGGGGACAGGAACCAAACATAGCAAGGTTGGCAATATTCCTATCTAACCTCAGCAGACCAAGTTCCACTTGATCAAACTTCAAGCCTGGTTTTCTAAGCCCGATTAAGTCTTAGGCAGAGGTCGAGTCTGGGCTGACTAGGCTAAAGGCATGCCCATGACGAAACAATATCATTTTAAAAAAATAATAAGTTAGGCTGGGCTGGCCTTATCTTACTTGGACTTGAGCACAAGTAATCCTGCTCTGAAAATCCTGGTTAGGATTAATAATTAAGTTTAAATTTAGGTATTTTTAATTAATTCAGAGCCAGACTTAACTTAATTTTTTTTTAAAAATGACAATATTTTATATTTTTAATTACAAAATTATTTTAAAAATTGATTGCAATTGGAATCCTAGGTGGGGTTCAAATCCTTTATTCTCATTATTTTGCACAAAATGATGTTATATTATATTAGACACGAAATCAGGGTGAGACAGAGATCCACTGTTTCGCCCTTGCTCATTACCATTCCTTAATTTACAGTTTAACCTTACAAAATTTACAGAATCTGGATGATAAAGAAACCCTAAAATCCAATCCAATACAAATATTCTAATTAAAAAATACAAATACAACAAAAAATTTTGATCGAAGATGCGAAATTGGAATGACGATAAGCTTCAAGACACCCAAGACGCCTCTGTCACTGTTAGCGTAAAACAATGAATGAGGAGAATCTATGCTTTTGCTCCAAGAAGTAATACCTCTCTTCGACCCTCTCCTCTCTCCTTAGCGGCGGCTAGGGTTTGCACCTACTTCTTCTTCTCCTTGTCCTCGTTATTTGCACCTTCTCCGTCTTACTCTCCGCCGACTTCCGTCGCCGCAGCCATGCCGGGGGTTGATCCGCAGGACGTGGAGTGGCCAGCGAACAGAGTGAGGGACACTTTCTTTAAGTTCTTTGAGGACAATAAGCACGTGAATTGGAAATCGAGTCCTGTTGTTCCTGTTAATGACCCAACTCTGCTCTTTGCAAATGCTGGTAATATGTCGTTTATTTTCTTTTTCCCCGTGTTTTTTGGTGATTTAAATTTCTGTTTGGTTTGTGAGTAAATGAAATGATTTTCGAAGTGCCGTGCTTTTAGGTATGAACCAGTTCAAGCCAATATTCTTGGGAACTGTTGACCCTAACACTCAGTTAAGCAAGCTTACTAGAGCTTGCAATACTCAAAAGTGCATTCGCGCTGGTGGAAAGCACAATGATCTTGATGATGTTGGTAAGGATACTTATCACCATACATTCTTTGAGATGTTGGGAAATTGGTCGTTTGGTGATTATTTCAAGAACGAGGCAATTGAATGGGCTTGGGAACTTCTGACTAAGGTGATTTTTTTGTATAGCTAATTTACTTCTGTTTTCTCTGAGGTATTTGTTACCTCTGGTATTTTAATCAAAGCTAATGCCTTGGGTTGTTGACGCCTAGGTGTATAAATTGCCATCTGATCGGTTCTATGCTACTTATTTTGGTGGTGATGAGAAAGCTGGTCTTGCTCCTGATACTGAGGCAAGAGATATATGGCTCAAATTTTTGCCAACTAAACGGGTTCTGCCATTTGGTTGTAAGGTATGGTTCTTTGATGTTTTGATTTACTTATATTTTCTTTTTATGATGATTCTTTTTGTAGATATCTTTTTTTTATCATTATTAATGCTGAAGAAAGTAGCCACCAGAAGCTTCTTTTCATATGGTTGTAGGACGCTTTTGGTAATTTATGCAAGAAGCCTACTTTTGTTTGACATCTTGGTTATTTTTGTGTTACATTTAAGATGATCACTATTGTTCTTGTATACTGTGCATAATAAAGTCATAATTATTTACTTTCACTGTTTTTGGGTATATTCTTTCGATAGGACAATTTTTGGGAGATGGGAGACACTGGTCCTTGTGGACCTTGCACAGAAATTCATTTCGACAGAATTGGTAACCGTGATGCTGCACTATTGGTTAATAATGATGATCCTACAGTTATTGAGATATGGAACCTTGTCTTTATTCAGGTAATATTCCTTGATAGTGTATATAATTTATAGCATCATTATTCTTAAATTGTACCTATGCATCAGATTTGGTGTCAATTAATTGATAGAAAGACTTTGATTTAATTGAACCATTTCTTTTAGGTTGAGAATTTGTGGCCTTAGCAGGATTTAGCTACCCTGAACTACTATAATTTACTATTTGTTTTTATATTATTATGCAGTTCAATAGGGAAAGTGATGGTAGTTTGAAATCTCTGCCTGCAAAGCATGTTGATACTGGAATGGGCTTTGAAAGATTGACTTCTGTACTTCAGAATAAAATGAGCAATTATGACACTGATGTATTCATGCCAATTTTTGATGCTATCCAGCAGGTAACGTCATGAGAACTTTTTTTTTTAATCTTTGTGCCATTTCTCTGTTTTCATGTTTTGTGTTGGTGATATGAAATAATGACTGAATTGAAGGTTATTGAGTAAGTTTAAACATGTTCGAGAAAAATACCATGTAAGGTTCTTAATGGAATTACTTACTGTACCTTTTCTAGCATTGCTCATTTGACAATCATTTCATATTCTGATTTGGAAAATTTGACTAATACCTTCACAACAGTTTCGGGTTTGTCTTTTCCCCTTTTTATTTCACAGTAAATACTTTTGTTTATCTTCCTGATAAAATGCTGACAATTGTTATGTAGTGTTTGAATGGTCTAAAAGCCTGTCTGATTTTTTTTCATTAAATATTCATATTTAAACTATAAGCAAAACGTTGACTTATTTGGTTGCATGATAACTCTAATTTCTGAATCTGTAGGTAACAGGGGCAAGACCTTATACTGGAAAAGTTGGATCTGATGATGTAGATGGCATTGACATGGCTTATAGGGTTGTTGCTGACCATATTAGGACCTTATCATTTGCAATTGCTGATGGTTCTTGTCCAGGTAGTTAAAGGTCTAATATTGGGTGTACTTCAGCCCTTATTTGTTCTTATGTTTTGAAATAAATAAGCAAGCTTATATCTTCTCATGTGCATGTGTGTACTTTGCAAATATATGTGTTAAATGTACTTCTTTTGAGTAGGCAATGAGGGTCGTGAGTATGTTTTAAGGCGTATCCTTCGTCGAGCTGTTCGGTATGGAAGTGAGGTTCTAAAAGCTCAAGAAGGATTTTTTAATGGGTAAGAAAGAGAATTCATTTTTTGATGCTTATTAATGGAGGTCAAACTTGAGGTGATTTTTGCATTTACTTTTATGAAGTTGCCTTCATTTCTTTAAGGTTTCTAATTTATTCTCTCTGTGAAAGATTGTCATCTTGTGACCATCAGTGCTTATATATTTTAACTATAGTTTCTTTTTGGTTATTGCTTGACATTAATGCTTGCACGGTTGTAGGCTTGTTAGCGTTGTTGTAAGAGTGATGGGTGATATTTTCCCAGAGCTCAAACAAAATGAAAAACACATCAAGGAAACAATTGCAGCAGAGGAAGCAAGTTTTGGCAAGACTTTACTCAAGGTATGCCCAAATATTGAACATCCAATTTAACAGTTTATAGTCTAGCAAGAATCTTATTGTTCTTTTGTGGATAATGGTTTTTGTTGGTTCTACTGCTTTGTTGTATTAGCATGTTCTGTCAAAGATTAAGGTTGCAATTCTCACAAATGTTCGTGTTAAAGACAATATTAGCGAAATGTCAATTTTGGGCTTGATAAAATCTCAAGACCCTCGTAACCTTTATATAATAGTAAGAACCAATTGTATAAGGGAAGTACCAATTACATAAGGAAAGCTGATTTTAGGAATAAATAGGATCTAATTTTCTGATAGAGACCAACTGCTCTCACAAAAGCTCCATTAAAACAGCAGAAAACATACACTACTAGCAAACACACAATAGCAGTAAAATAGAGAAGACGATGAAATCAAGATGAAGGAATACTGAAAATGTTATTCCATAGCTAGACTTAGAGAACTAGCTAAATCTCCATACAATCACCAATTATCCAATCATAACCGATTGCCTAACCCCTTTCCTCTAACAACCTTTTATTCCCTTCCTCTAACTAACTTCCACATGACACATCTATCTCTCTCCCTAATTCCCCACTTTACCCTTACAACCCTCTCAATAATTTCCTGCATTCGTATTCCTCCTCTTGCTATATTTCTGCTGAAACCTAGTCTCAACATTTTCCTAATACTTTCCCTCAAGCTGGAGCATACATATCATAAGCTCCAAGCTTGTTATATAGATATTTCACTTGAGACCCTTCCAAAAGTTGGCCTTCTGACTTGACATATGGTGTCTCAATCAATTCTTCTTGAAGCTTTTCACGAGCAAAGGGATAATTCACCTCAATATGTTCGGTTCTCTTATGGAAGACTAGATTAAAAGTAATATGAAGACGACGGTGATGACTGTGAATCTTTTAGTCGTACTTCATGATGAGCGCATCAATGTAAACTTTCAAATCAAGACGAGATGGATGTTTCGAAGGAGTAGGATTAGGGTCAAGAGGAAGTTCAGAAGTGGTAGAATTAGGATCTAGGTTAACATGATTGGGAGTTGTTTGGGAAGGGATGAAGGGAATTGGCAGACTCGCATCATTGTCAATAGAGACATACTGAGCATTATGTTTCTTCTAAGAATGTAACACCAACAGGCACAAAAAATTGATTCAAAAGAAGGCCTGAAACATTTGTACCCTTTTTTGCATATGAGAGTATTCGAGAGAAATGCACTTTATAGCTTTTAGGTCTAATTTATTTGTGCCAGGCTGAAGTTGATGAAGAAAACAAACACAATTGAATACTTGAGGATTAATCGAAAAAATGATATTGGTTGGGAAAGAGGGTAGAGAATGGAGTTTTACCTGTCAACATAAAAATTGACATTCGTTAAGAAAACATGCAATGAGTACGACATTTCCTCCAAAACTTTGGGGTACATTAATGTGGATTAACAAGGTACAAGCTATTTTGACAATGTGTTGGATTTTTCTCTTAACTACCCCATCTTGTTGAGGAGCGTGTGGGTGGTAAGATTGATGTTGAATAACCTATTGTTGCAAGTAGATGGAGAATGAATTGGAGAAATATTTTGTAGCATTGTCGCTTGAAAGAATATTGATTCGGGTATTAAATTGATTTTGAATTTCAACATAGAATGAATAAAAAATAGAGAATAACTTTGAACGATCTTTCATTAGATATAACCAAGTTATTCAAGAGAAATCATCAATAATAATTATGAAATATTGAATCCAACTTGGATTTGACACGACTTGGACCTCAAATATTTGTATGGGCTAAAATAAAAGGTTTCTCCTTTTATTGACTCAAGGAAAAAAATGAAATACGATGATTTTTATGAAGCGGACATACTCATAGTATATATGACGAGTTTGTTGACTAACGAATGCTGGTAACACTACTAACGATGCTTCAAAACATATGCAAGACTATACTAATGACAAGTTACCTAGGATCTGGTTGGATTTGACATAAAACAAGACCAGAACCCCTTTCACTATGAAAAGGCGAGCTAACCAATCAGACTGTTGTCGTCAGTGGTCATCAGAGGGCGTTGTGTGATGCACACGTGGACAATTTTGTGGCAACACCTCCGATGTTGTGCTGATTGCCAACTCCTCCTAGTTGCTTTTGTGTGTTTGATTTTTGATTTTAATGGGTGCAGATAAGAGTTTTGGACATGTCATAAGGTTTTAGTGTTTTATGGTAAGGGAGGTAAGAGGTTTTGATGATCTGGGATTAAACTTGCTTTGATATCATGTTAACCATAATATCATATAATGTCAATTGAGGCTTGATACAATCTCAAGACCCTCGTAGCCTTTATATGATAGCAAGAACCAATTACATAATGGTAGTGCCAATTACACATGGAAAGTTGATGTTAGGAATAAATAGTAAATCATATAGATCTAACTTCTCCTAAATAAATTTGACTTTTCCTAATAGTTTGATTATACAAATTTAGCTCCATTACCAAACTAGGGATACATATAGTTTATCATAAGGCAATGCATCACATTATTTCTTTTTCATTTTCTCATTTTCGTTTGCATTCATCCAACATATATCTCATCATTGCTTAGCAATAAAATGAGACCTTTTATATTATCAGTGTCCTCTAAAATTTCCTTTATTGTATGTTTGGACTTATGATTTAAAGGGGGTGATTCATTCTATATTAGTTTCTTGAAACTTATGTTTATGTCTATTCTATTATTGGTACTATTAATCAATTCATTCTCAACATTTTTCAGGGGATTGAAAAATTTAACAAAGCTGCTCAGGAGGTCAAGGGGGAAGTGTTGAGTGGGCAGGCAAGCTCATTTTTGAGAATACGTACTTTGGATACAAACTTGTTTTCATTTGTGATGCACCAAAACTCTGATCTTAATATAAAAAGTTAAGTAAAAAAGATTTGAAAAATATGGGGATTCTTATTGAAATTATGAATTTTATGATTTTGAAGAATGATCCTCCATTGTTTTGGAACTGTTAGTTTGATTTATGAAATCTTAAAATGAATTGTACTAGATTGTAGCCTTATATTGAAATGTAGTTGGTATTGAAAGGGTAATCGGCATTAGCTCTTGGTAATTAATAGTTAGTGGAGAAAAATAAATTAAATAGGAAAAGCAGTTTTTGAAGATAAGATTAATTATGGAATACAGACTTTGGCTTGATCATATTAAAGAAGTGAGAGGTAACAAAGCAAATGTTTCTTTTCTTTGTTTCTCTTTTATCGAGATTAATGATGTCTAGAGAAGTAGGATCAATTCACGAATATGAGTTTTGGATCTTTTTCTCAATATGTTGGGTTCTTGTGAAGCCAGGTCAATTTCAAAGACATTGAAATTTCCGTCCAATTCCCACTAAAGAGCTGTCTCTAATTTACTTCAAATAATTTCTTCTAAGTCAAGATGCCTTGGATAGAAAGAACTTCCATTGGTTTTACCTTTCCATATTTGAGCGTCATTTTCTTGGTTGCAGGATGCATTTGTTTTGTGGGACACCTATGGATTCCCTTTAGATCTGACTCAGGTGCTAAAATTGCTATTTTTTTTATACATTTTCTCTTGTGATTATGCATCGTAATTTTTTTTTCTGTCAATAGTTGATGGCAGAAGAAAGAGGATTACGAGTTGATGTTGAGGGTTTCAATAATGCCATGACTGAGGCAAGGGAAAGATCAAGAAGTGCCCAAAATAAGGTATGCCATCAATAACAGATTAAGGTGAAAACTTTGAAAACAAAAATACAGAGATAATAGCATTATGTACCTGACCTACTAAAATCCCAGAAGATCAAACTTCACATTGATGTAGCTGCTATATGGCCTTTTCCTCCTCTTTTTCTCACAGCATTGTTTGGCAGCAAGCCGGTGGTGCTGTTGTCATGGATGCTGATGCAACATCTGCTTTGCATAAGAAGGGAGTGTCTACTACAGATGATTCCTACAAATATACTTGGTTCCAGGTTCATTTGCCTTTATCCCATATGTTCTCCATTTGTTTGCTGAACTGTTACTTCTTTTCTACTGCATTTGAGCCTGAGAAATTAAAGTGTTGTCAAGTTGGATATAATTATACTCTGATTTGTGACCTTATGAAAGTCAAACTTCTGAAGCATTTAGAAATTATTTTACCTTTCCTAATTTAAACATCCAAAGTATGTTAATGAACATATTATCTGTTTTCCATTTTGATCTTAAAATTTTTGTTGAAATGAACTCCTGGAAGTAATAATCTTTCTCCTTTTCTTTCCCCATTTTATCTTTTCCTTCTTAAAGATAATATAAGCATGTAAACAATTTGGGATGACATATTCGACACAATGCATGATGATAAGACTTCGTATAGACATGAGTCAGCATATAGAACCTTATTGGTACTCATTTATGGTTCATTGATATGTTTGGTAAATTCAAAGCTGATAACACCAAATTTTCTATCTAAATGAGTGTCACAAAAGCTCCATGAAATATGATCTTTTTTCATATATTTTCTTCTTTTAATAATACACTGATTGATACAAATGAGATGTTTTGCCTGCTTTCCTTTTTCTTGTGAGTTCTCTTTTCAGAACCATGAAAGTGTAATAAAGGCCATCTATACTGGTTCTGAGTTTGTGGGAAGTGCTGCTGCTGGCGATGAAGTTGGTGTGGTTCTGGAGTCTACCAATTTCTATGCTGAGCAGGGTGGTCAGGTAATGCCATTGCAATCGGTAGTTCACCTTGATAATGCCTTTCGACATACTTGAGACATGCATGAGTGCATTCAGTTGTGTGCTGAGATAGAGACATTTTGACTTTTTCATATTAGTATATCAAGACTGAGCATTCAATAAGTTGTCCAGGTGCTGTCACAGTGCCTGTTCTTTTCCTATATTGTTCCTTTGTAATGTCTCCAAGTTTTCTGATTGTAGATTTTTGATACTGGACTACTTGAGGGCTCCTGCGGATCATTTCAAGTGGGCAATGTCCAAACTTTTGGGGGATTTATTGTACACATGGGTATCCTCAATGGAAATACTGGTAGACTTTCTGTGGGTGATAGAGTGACCTGTAAGGTGAAAACATAATCTCTCTATCTTTGAGCTCGCATTATATCTTTTTTCTTGTGGTAATAATTCTGTGCTCCTAATGACTAGCGCAGGTTGATTATGACCGGCGTAAATTTATTGCTCCTAATCATACCTGTACACACATGTTGAACTTTGCTCTCAGGGTATGTCATTGTGCAATTTTACAATGAAATGATAAACTCGTATATATATATATATATTGTCTCAAAGCTTTGCATCTTAAGATGTTCTTCAAAACATAAATGTAGGAAGTGCTTGGTAACCATGTTGATCAAAAGGGATCAATTGTTCTTCCTGAAAAACTACGATTTGATTTTTCTCATGGTAAGTTTGATTTATTTACTCTGTTTTAGAATGTTTGTTTAACTCCGTCTATCCTTATGCATTGCTTCTGACATTGGTAAGTTGTGTATAGGCAAGCCAGTTGATCCTGAACTTCTGAGGAAAATCGAGTCCATTGTGAATGAACAGATCAAATCTGAATTGGATGTGTTTTCAAAAGAAGCAACACTTGCAGATGCTATGCAGATAAATGGTTTAAGAGCTGTTTTTGGAGAAGTAAGTGTGGGAAAGAATTTTCCTGTATTCTCATATATTGAATAGGAGTATACAACCGTATATAGGACGTTACAAGTAGGAATTTAAATCTGAAAAGTTATGTAAAGCTATCTAATGGTAATCCCTTAATTTAAGGGATCTCAAACTTTTCTTATCTATTTGCTGCCTATCTATATCTAAGTATAATCTATTTACAGCTGTTTAGTATCTCAACAGTAAGCTCTTGCCGGTCATCTAGTTGTTCCAAGAATGCATTTATATGTGACTTGTGATGCCAGTGTCTGCTGTGAATGATACAGGTCTATCCAGACCCAGTTAGAGTTGTGTCAATTGGCCGAAAGGTTGAGGACCTTCTTGCAGATCCAGAAAAGGAAGAATGGACATCAATCTCATCTGAACTTTGTGGAGGTTAATTCTCATCTTTGCTTTACATCTTGGTTGTGCCTTCTCTTTTCTTCCTAATTTTGAATGATGAAATATATGCTTTGTTTTTTATGAATATTAGGTACACATCTAACAAATACACGGGAAGCAAAGGCGTTTGCTCTTTTGTCTGAGGAAGGAATTGCAAAAGGGGTTCGTAGAATAACTGCTGTCACAACTGATTGTGCCTTTGAGGCAATTGAATTGGCGCAATCACTTGAAATTGAAGTTGCTGAGGCATCAAAAGTGGAAGGAAGCCTGCTGGAAAAGGTCTGTATCTAATTGCTAAGTAACTTATCTCTGGATACGGGAAAAATTTATCTTTCAATTTGATTTGTCTAAAAGTAGATTTGGCATGTAAGAAGGATTTTTGCTTGTTCCACTTTTTAGTATTCTGACTTTATTCTATACCATCAGCTGTTTCTCACGGAGTGTTGTCCTTCACTCTTCAATTTGATGTTGAGCACCAATTTCGTTTCTCTTAATTTTAGTCCTATTTGTTCAAGATTCCTTCTCAGGTAGAGCTTGGGCAATCACTTGGAGTTTGTTATGCAATTAGCATGAGGGGTTAATGAATGAAACACTTGTGTACTTTTAACCAATTATGTAGAACAGTGATTTGAAAAGTAGTAATTACAGGGTTCCAGCCTGGCTACGCATAATCTTTGCTCAATTAATTATTATTTTTGTTTCCATTCCCACGCTGATCTTAACTTGTAGTTCTGTAATGCAGATGGAGATATCAAAATGTTTGGTTCTAGTTTTCTTGAGCTACGTTGCTTTTTTTTTTTTTTTTTTTGCCTCAGCTAATCACATATATAAGTATTGAGGTCTGTTCATCATTTTGTTTAGTGTGGAGCTGTTTGATGGAATTAAGGTAGCAGAGGAAATTTATCATTATGAATTTTATGATCTCTGTGCCCTTTATTGATGCTGTAAACATAGATTTATGTGGTTTTTGGTATTTCCTTCATATGATAAAGGAGAAAATTTGCTTTCCATACTTTTATAAGTGACTATCTCTGATTTTGTTGATATGTTTTCATTTTACAGAAAGTGGCATCACTAAAAAGTCGTGTGGATGGGGCAACTATTCCAGCAGCCAGGAAAGCTGATATTAGGAATAAAATTGCTGTTCTACAGGTATTTTGATAGGTCAAGAAAGAGACACCTTGTGACCTATTGTATTGCAACATGATTTTGCTCCTCCGAAAGTTTTGTGAGTGTAATGTTCCTGATTTTGAATTATACTAAAAAGGTTTCCGTCAACAGAATCAAGTGAGAAAAGCACAAAAGAAGATTGCTGAAGAAAATATGCGTAAGGCTGTTAAGGTTGCCACTGAAATGGCTGAACTTGCTGCTTCAGATGGAAAGGGTTTCTGCATATCTCGGGTTGATGTGGGTTTGGATGCAGCAGCAGTCCGAGAGGCTGTTTCGAAAGTCCTAGAGCAGAAGGTGATTAGCTGTTTCTTACAGCATTCTTCAAACTTAGCTTGCTCATGTGATTGTAGTGAACGCTTTTTTGATACTGTATTGGTTGCTGCACAGAGGATGTCAGTTATGGTTTTTAGCATTGATGAAAACACCAACAAGGTTGTGGTTTGTGCGGGAGTGCCTGAGAAGTTGGAAGAAGGCAAACAGTTTGAGGTCTCTGAATGGTTGACTACTGCTTTAGGCCCTCTTAAAGGGAAGTGTGGCAAAGGAAAAGGAGGCCTTGCGACAGGCCAGGTCTGTATTTTTCTCCTATTTATTATAGAAGTGTTGGAAATGGATTCATATCTCATTCATAATGTGAGTCAGACCAATCTTTCCCTTTGCCTGGTTAAAAGTTTGGCTCAGACGCATCAGATTATATATATATTTGATATGGACACATTTTTTTTGGCGAAGATTAGAGTTGCAGTTGAGTCGAGCGTCTCATGATCCAATTATCAAGTCTCTTAAGATCCTAGTTTAGTGGGAGTATATTTGGTAATGCCTGTGTGTTGGGAGTTTATCAAGCATAGGTTTGCTAGCCAGTGTTTTGGTGTGTAAACAGTTTTTGCACTGGATCTAAGTCTATTTTCCCCAACCTAATGTACCATTCGAGACACGTACTGATTGACTTGGTCTTTACCTATGAATAGATCTGCATAAATGTTACTTCCTGCAATAACTTGAACTATATTCTCACATAATCACATCTATGTTCCTATTAGATGTTACTTCTGCAATAACTTGAACTATATATTCACGT
>JAOQMP010000156.1:191075-214274 GCA_027563575.1 Erythroxylum pedicellare | reverse complement strand
AAGCTGTATTTTAGTTTTCAAAAAAGTTATTTCTATAAAAAAAAGTACTTTTGAATTTTACAGTCAAACACTCAATTTTCTTAAAAACAGTTTTTACAGTGAAAAAAAGTGATTATTTACCCTCCAAAAGTTGAACCAAACAGGTTGTAAGACTACTGATTATTCATCTTAATAATGCATTTTATTAATCAACTGTTAATTTTAATAATGAATTTTATTAAATATTTTAGCAGATTTATTTAATTTTTAACAAAATTAAGTATATCTTTTAAAACAATAACAACAATAATAATTTAATAAAAATCTCTCAATGTTACCCCTAATTAGCTAATATATAAATTTTGGAAATATCCAAAATCTTACTCTTAATTAGCTAATATTTATAGAGTTGAGAGTATATCTTTTAAACTAAATAAAAATAAACAATGTTAAAACTACAATAAATTTAAAGAAAAGGAAAACTTATTTTAACGTGCTATGATATGAATTCCTGGGAAATTTGACCAATGCAAAGACTGTGTCTGAGCTGTAATTGTAAACCATGAAATAAGAAAAGAAAAGGAATGTTTGTTCTTTTTTCCTAATCATTCATTTTCACTCTCTTTTTTTATGCAACATAGTAAATATCAGATGTCATGTACTGTTGCTCGCTCTGTCTCTCTCTCTCTCTCTCTCTCTCTACTCCTCGTTGATTCCTTCTTTTAACTCGTTTCGTCGGAACTCTGGGCATTTCCCGCCCGGGACCCCAAGGCTACTCATTTCCGGTAAGTCTTCCTTGTAATGGGGATTTTCTGAGGGCATCGACGGGTGAGGTGGGGGTCATGTCTCGCCAGGCGACGTCCACGCATTTCCACAAATCCAAGACTCTTGACAATAAATACGTGAGGGACATTTTCTCTTTTAGAGTTTTACTTTTCTTTTCGGTTTTGAAATTGTCCCCTCGAGACTGAGTGAGGGTTTTCGAGGTTTGGGATTTGGATTTGAGGCCGTACATCTTGGTTTTAACTGCCTGTTTTCAGCTTACAAAATCTTTGTGTGTTTGTGTGTTTCACGTCTGGCCCCAATGGCTTTATTGTTTAAGCGTTTTCCAAACCAATTTAGTGTTTTCTTGTTGGGTTTTCTTAATATACTTTATGATTTTCAATCTGCAAGTCTATAGACATGTTTTCTTCTTCTTTCCGTGTTCGTTAATATCTGCAACCCATTTGATGAACCCGGAGATCTATTGTTGTGCGTTGCTAACACTTCTGTGATTTCGGTTCCATGTGGCTTGAAGTCCTGCAATCTGAATGTTGTGTTCTATTTAAATTTCATTTTTGGCAACTTCTGATAGGTGCTCGGAGATGAGATTGGCAAAGGAGCTTATGGCCGAGTTTACAAAGGCTTGGATTTGGAAAATGGAGACTTTGTCGCCATTAAACAAGTTTCCTTGGAGAATATTGCGCAAGAGGACCTTAACATTATCATGGTTTGGTTCTGATGTCTTCCTTGTTTCTCTTTACTCGCTAGCTGGGGATGGTCACTGAAGTTTCACACCCTATGTTTTCACTGCTACTATTCACGTTTCACCTTTCAATACTTACTCCACAAGCACTAGAAGTTCTAAAAGAAGGCAGCGAGACTGTTTTTTACTCAAAATGACTGAGTTAATGAAGTTGCTAATCAAAAGAAATAAAGAAAAACAACATCCACCAACTTCTGCGGCATGCTGGTCCCATTTGCTTGAAATTGAAAGTTGTAATTGCAGTTTGAGTTCGTAGTCATCAGTTTGGGTCATGTTGGCTTCCTCTGACTAAAATTAAGATTTCTAGGTTCTGTTTTTTGGATTTTATGTTTTAACCATTTTTAGATTTGTAAGAATTCCGTCTCTAAATACTGTTCATGCAAATCATGTTGTTTTATTCTTGAAATGGATCAGCCATCTTTACTCTGATCTTTTCACTTCTTTTTCACAATCATAAGAATTGATGCTAGAACTCGGTGCAACCAGATATAAAGTTTTAAAGTGGTGATACTTATTCAGTTCAGATGAAATGTGAAAAAGGGTGAAAACGCTATTGATCCTGGACCTTCTCATTGCAGATCTGGGCTAAATCCTTATAAAAACTCACAAATTTGGTAATAGGCTGCTGGAATATCAAGTTTTAGGTTCGGATTTCAGCTTGAAATGCTAAAATTTCAGATTTGGTATAGCTGGGTTTTTTTGGGTTTGATTGCTGGAAATTTAAGCTTAGGATTTCAAGATTGTGGTTGACTAATTTTTCCTCTTTTATTTTTTCTATAGGCCTTAAGCTCTTTTGCATCAATTTCTCTTCTCTATCTTCACTTTTCCTTGCTTCTCTACCTTGCCTCTTTAGTATCTTCCCTTGTTCCTTATTTCTTTATCTTTCCTTCTTTCTCTTCTCATCTTCTCTCCTTTTATTCTTTCTTTCCTCTTATTCTTTTTTATCACTTTCTCTTCCCTGAAGTATCCTGCATTAGGTTTTTTATTATGTTTGACAGTCTTCTCAATGTCAAGTTTGCTAACATTTGATTGTTTCCTTTTGTATTCTTGGTTGGCGGCACTGATGTTTCAGCAAGAGATTGATTTATTAAAGGTAGCATTCTTTTACTTTTATAATTCCTTCAAATTTGTTTTCTCTAACTGCAATGTATATTGTGTGATAGTCTTGTTGCCTGCTCATTTAACTTTATTTGAGCCTCCATAGGGCTCATTGAGTGTTATTTAAAAGATGGTTATTCCTGATGTTTCACTTATACCATTTCGAATGTATTATTGTCAGAATTTGAACCATAAAAACATCGTGAAATATCTTGGATCATTGAAGACGAGGACTCATCTTTTCATCATTCTTGAGTAAGTAGGATCATACTACTTTGACATAGATTAATAAACCATATATCACAAAGCTTAAGCATGTTGCTTGTAATTTCCATTTCTTGTTGAGATAGGTATGTGGAGAATGGCTCCCTGGCAAACATCATTAAGCCAAATAAGTTTGGTCCTTTTCCAGAGTCTTTGGTGGCTGTTTATATTGCTCAGGTTTTATTCATGTCTTTGCAGCTAATTCCGGCTTTTAGGATCAATTACTTCATATGATACATTTTCATTGATTATCTTTGATGATAGGTTTTGGAAGGCTTGGTTTATCTTCATGAACAGGGTGTTATCCACCGTGATATCAAGGGTGCAAACATCTTGACAACCAAAGAGGTAATTTGCGTGCTCAGTTTCTTTTGATGATTTTCCAATTTATTTGGGTGCTTAAGGGTGTATAATGTTGGTATGCCTCCCACTACCTGGATCTTGGTGCATACTTTATGCATTAATGCTTCATTATATAATACAAAGAATGATCAGTTATCGCATATATTTCTTGGTTTGAATTACTATGGTAGTGAATTTACATGTAGAAGAGTATGTACTTCATAATAGTGTGCTGCGTAAACATAAGCGTTATAGGTCAGCTTAATACGTAACTTTTAGGTTCCTAATTGTGATTTAGCAATTTACTTATTTTGGTTTATTTGATTTAATATGTGTGTCCTGTTGTGTGAGTTTTCTGGATCACATGATCCTAAAGACTTAGTTTGCAGCTTTTCCTCTGGTTCCATGGCGATGCTGCTTGCATTGCATGACTTGAACATGTTATGTTGTGATTGTAGATCACAACAAAATGGCCCTGTCATTCACCAGGGTTGTAGTCTCAAGTTCCCTATTGAATACTAGGAGTTCTGATTGGATTGAAAGTCTAGGGTTGTAACAACATTTTGTGATCTATATTTTCAGGGTCTTGTTAAACTTGCTGATTTTGGGGTTGCAACAAAACTAAATGAGGCTGATGTTAATACGCATTCGGTTGTTGGAACACCATACTGGATGGCCCCTGAGGTAGTAAGTTTGTATCTATCTTTGCTGTTATCAGATTACCCTGTTCTGTTCTTGTTGTTGGTGTCTTTCTTAAAATTTCTTTTCTCATCTAATCTTTGAAATTCTCGGAATTGTCTTTAATGAAATTATTTTCTTGAGGTGAATTGGTGAATCTTTACTAAAATATGTTATTCTGCTACATGTTTGAAGTTAATAGTTTACTATCTGAGAAAATCTCAGTGTAGTCATTTATCTGAATGATGTTAATTTCCTCAATCCAAGTTTAATTTCTAGGTGGGGTAGTAATGATGATTGATTTGGGCTTGCGTGAGTGATCAAATTTCAGAAAAGAAAACTTAAATCCATACATGTTTGATGTATTTCAGGTTATTGAAATGTCGGGGGTTTGTGCTGCTTCTGATATCTGGAGTGTTGGCTGCACTGTGATTGAACTTCTCACATGTGTGCCTCCCTATTATGATCTGCAACCCATGCCAGCCTTATTCCGAATTGTTCAGGTTTCTTAAGTATTCTTTTCCTTTAGCAGGTGCATTTCATGCCATGAGCAGTGATTATCATATACAATTTAGCTTCTTCTTCAAACATTTTGCTTTTACACTGCTTGTTCAGTAATGATTTCACAAGTTAATTGAATTTCTACGGATCTTTATCCTTTGATAATCAAGGAGCTGTATTATATATGACAGGGAGCCTTCTTCTGTTAAGTTTTATTGTGTTTGGTTCTACTTGGTTAGAGACTCAACTAAGGAAGTTACTATTAGGCACAAACAAACGTGCACGAATTAAAATGTTGAATGTATATTGCAAGTTAAATAAAATTTATGTGCTTGCATAGCTTTTTACTAATGACTTTCATTACAATAATAATTGCATTGATTGTTCCCCTGATGCATGTATTTACAAATTTGATATAACCAGAAACATGGTTGGAAATTATTAATGTTCTATGGCGAAAGATAATGCCTCAGAATATTAAATAATACTTCAAGCTTTGGTATATGAAACTCTGATTGGCTGCTATATGTTGTGCATACTAAGCTGATTATTTGTTTGATGAGAATCGGATCATCGAAAGTCATAGAGGCTTGCAAAAATATTTTCCTTCATGAATATTTTGTTATTTGATTGCTTATGCTCTCATTAGTAAATAGGAAACAAAAAATCCTCACAAGCTTTCCGGTAAACATTCTCACCTCAGAATGTCCCAAACTCTCAGCTGAATCCCTTTTTCTTCCTAAGAATCAAAAACTGTCCTCGCCCCTATCAGTCTTTCCCCATCCTACCCTCCTCTCCCCACCAACCTAATCATTATGCTGTATAACTAACTTCTCAGCCTCATTATTTTTCCAGGTGTCCCTTCCCCCTTCTAGAATAGGCTTTCCATATTTTTGGGCCACAGGAAAGTTCGTCCAAACATTGACGCTTGCCCTGATTTATGCTACCATGATTTCTATCATAGGGCAACACAGATTCATCTGCAATATGCACTTCAATGATTTACTCTATTAGATTGTAATCATTCAATGATTTACTCTATTAGATTGTAATCATTCTTATTTTTTCAGGATGATCATCCTCCATTACCTGATACCCTATCTCCTGACATTACTGACTTCCTCCACCAGTGCTTCAAGAAGGTAATTTATTTTTCATGTTGTTATAGTCTTCAATACAGGAATTGTAGAGTATGGCATAGTGAAGATCTTTGCATTTATTTGCTGAAAGTATTGCTTTCTTTAATTGATTTTTCAGATTTCATATGATCAAACTTTTTTGATGAAATTGATTTTTCAGATTTCATATGATCAAACTTTTTGTTTCATCAAAATTTTGACGTTTTTGTGCGACTGACACCGGTTTGGTGTCTTTTTAGGTAATTCTATATTTCTTAATCTGACCTCTGATTCCACACTTCAGGATGCTAGACAAAGGCCTGATGCAAAAGCATTGCTTTCTCACCCTTGGATACAAAATTCTAGGCGTGCTTTGAACTCACTTCGTCACAGTGGATCAACAAGGTAGTGTTTTTCTGTATCTCCTCTCTTTCTTTCTCTCTCTCTATCTTCTAATTATTGTTGCTTAAAGTATTTTTAGTCCTGTGCTTATGTCACAATGCAGTTCAGTTCTGTTGTAGTCCATACAGTATCAAGTCAAAACAGAGAGTGTTGTCTTCTAACACAGAATGATAAAACCAGTTGCTATATAGGAATATCATATGGTTTGTCCACTGCACCTAATTTGTAAATCAAACATAACTAGATGAAACTGGTGCTTCTTTTTGAAACTAGAAGAAACTAATTAATGAAGTTGGGATTAGTTTGGTTTTAAAATTAATGTCATGGTTTCCTAGTTCTTAAAGCTCCAAAAAACTGTGTGATTTTATTGGAGCCTTGTCTCTTGTGTATAATGTTAGACAGGGCCAAGGAAATTACTAGAATCAGAACTATTGAACTCCTTTTATGGTTGCCTTTGTTGTTTATCTCTGCCATATATTCTCCTGTTATCGATGTAAGAATCACCTTGTAAATAAGTCTATGTGAAATTAAAGACTCTGGATAAAAACTCAAAAGTTGCAATGTTTTGGGAGCTGCAACAACATGTTGGTGAATGCGTCATCAGTCTACTGTGTGGAACTTGGGAAAGTGAGAGCCGATGAGATTGGCTAGTATCAGAGTCCTTGCATGTTCTGATGATGTCAAAAGAGTGGCCCTGGTACTACCTAAACAAATTTCCTTTTTCTGATTTTTGTAGAAGTGTACAGGAAGATGCTTCAGTTGATACAGAAATTTTAAATGGAGAGAATCAGAGCGCTGGTGTAAGTGCTTCTGGGGAAAAAACTGAAGCAGCAGCTGCTGATAATGTTAATGTAAGAAACCCATGGCCCATTCTTCTTGAGGGAAAAAAGAAAAGAAGAAAAGAAAACAACAAAATAAATCCTGAAAATGCATGGGTTTTGTTTCAGATTTCTATATCATTCAATTTTTCTTCTTCTTAAATGTTGTTTCCATTGATCTTGTTGAGTGTTTTAATGGTGTTCATTATTGACAAATAACTTCGATTTTCCTGAGGGTTTAAAAAGAAGACAAGAGTTATCTGCTAAATGTTGCGTTATGTTCATTGTTGAGTTGAGAATATGATGTTGCCTATCAAATGATTCTCCACTCTTAATGCAGTGAAGCTAAATTTTTTTGGGGATATCTCCAATTTTTTCTCTAAGATTTTCATTCTTTGTTTCCAGGAATCAAGAAAAGAGGTCCTATTAGAGGGTGCTGATGTCAAGAAGTCTGATAAGGCACATTCTTCTGATTCTGCTCTAGTTGAGGAAACTACACAATTAGAAGATGATCTTCAACCAGATCAAGTTCCCACCTTGGCCATTCTTGAAAAGTCATCTCTGCAAACTGGCTCAGGACGACTATCTGCCTCCAAAATCATAGCTGCTTGTGCTCCACTTCATGATTCTACACGTAATCATGATCAGAATGAGGTTTTAATGAATGGTCAAGATGAATCTCCTAAATCAATAAGGAAAAGCATGGATAGGAATCTTGGAGCAAAGGGCAGTTCTGTATATCCTGATAGTGAATCATTTGGTTTTGCTGCAAAAAATCAAGATAATGGACAAAAGGTAAATTTGGTCCAGTTAATATTCACAAAACCCATTTTTATTATCTTTTATCTGATCATTTTTTTCTCTAAAGAGGAAATATAAAAAGTTATTTCGATACATTCAACTGTCAAACAAGTGCACGTTAGGAAATTTTCTGTTTTTGTAGCAAAGTATTATAGGAACTATTGCTAAATGCTGCCATGTGCATATGAGGCTTTATGACTTATGGAAGTTACAATTGAGATTAGGAAATTGTTATCCATATAACATTGAGTTCTGTTTGCTAGTTTAATACAGTTGCTTCAATAGAAACTAACATAATGCTCTTACCATAGTTTTTGGCTGCTTTAGCCCTTCCTATCATTTGCATGAAATTTGGAATCATAGTAATGTTTCAGCTCTGAGTTTTTTGGTTGGTAATTGCCTTTTAATGTCTGGAAAGATTAAGTTACAATTTATTTTATTTGATTTTTGTCAGAGATATTGAAAGACTTTAGATTGTAATAATACTTTAAAGTAATTGTATATATTCTTTCAAAGTAGTTATCTAGCAGTTCCTGAACAATAAGAAAAACCCTCTTCAGTCCCTGTCCTTGCCATTGTTGTACTCTTTCCATGGTCATATCAAAATTTTAAAATCAAATGGCTCTTAATCCGGCACTTTGAAGGTGTTGAAGACATCAGCAGCCTTGGTAGAGAATGAGCTTAGTAGGTTCAGTGACCCTCCTGGAGATGCTTCTCTGGATGATTTATTTCGTCCCCTAGACAATAACCCAGAGAACCGAGCTGCTGAAGCTTCAACATCGACATCATCACAAGTGAACCAGAGGAATGCATCTGAGAATGATGCTGGAAAAAATGACCTGGCTACAAGATTGAGAGCTACTATTGCTCAAAAGCAAATGGAGACTGACATGGGGCAGACAAATGGAGGTGGTGACCTGCTGCGCCTAATGATTGGTGTTTTAAAGGATGATGTGATTGATCTTAATGGCTTGGTATGTTAAAGTGTACATTATATAAATAAATAGTTTGTTTCATGGATTAAAGTTGAGGCCTTGTCATTTGCTAATCTTGATGTTGCAGAATTAGACCATAGTTATGGTGTAGCTACCACCTTTAATTTACTCAGAAATATGTAGGAATTGGATTTTGAAAAATTTTGAAAACAGTGAAAGATATGTAGGGAAATTCTGCAAAATAACAGGCTGTATACAAAATATAGTGGATAGTGCCATTACTTGAAGCCATAACTTTTCCCCTCTTCTTTCTATTAATTTTGCTCTGCTGATGATGCCTCCTCTGGTTACCTTTTCTTTTCTCAGGTTTTTGATGAAAAATTGCCCGCTGAGAATCTTTTTCCTTTACAGGTATTCGTTATCCTTTTGTTACACTAGTATCATGCTGCATCTTTAGTTCTTTCTCATTGTTATTCAACTGTTCAATGCTCTCCTTTACAAATTCCTGATCAACAGATTCCAAGTATCAAGAAAGTTGATACTGTGAAGTTTCGATGCTGTTTTTATGCTCAATGATTTCTCTCTGTAGGCTGTTGAGTTTAGCAGATTGGTTGGGTCATTAAGACCCGATGAATCAGAAGATGTGATTTCTTCTGCATGTCAGAAACTCGTTGCTATCTTTAACCAGCGCCCTGAGCAGAAAATTGTTTTCATCACACAGCATGGTTTGCTTCCTCTAATGGAATTACTTGATGTTCCAAAAAATCGGGTATATCTACCAAGTACAAAGTTCTGGAAAAGTTTATACTTCACTTGTTATTATCAACTTTTATTGGACTGTCATAACTGCTAATAATAAGGACGTTCAATGATTTCCAACGTTGCAGGTGATAGGTTCTGTTCTTCAACTTATAAATCAGATTGTAAAAGATAATACCGACTTCCAGGAAAATGCTTGCCTCATTGGTTTGGTAAGTTACAGATGCATTTAAGTTGTATATTTTAGAGAATTTTATGTTGCGTTTATTTCTGGGAATGGTCTGATAAAGTTATGTAGTTAGTGTAAGATCAATTAAGAGTTGTGTCCGTTTTTTGGAGATGTTTTATGAGTCACACCAGTGTATTTACTTTGTTTTCCTGTCAAGTCTTCTTGTTCCAATTTTGTAAGGACATGTATTCCAATTCTGAGGCTGAGATTTCATTTTCACTCCCTGATTTTGTATGGTTGAGTGTGGTTTACAATTCTTCGAGTTAATATATTTGCTTGCTAGTTGTAGGCCTGGTAGAAGATGGAAATTAGCTGTAACATATTTTGGACATTCTGAACATATTCAACTCTAGATTACCTACTTTACTTTGGATTTTTAGTTGTTGATAGATTACAACTCACTATCAATTGACACGAGCTAGGCATAGGTGTATGAATGTCTTTTGAAAAGCATTAGAACTCCATAATTCAAGCTTTCTATCTAACTGGTGTAATTGAGCAGTGAGAGGATCTTATAATAGATTTCTCACCTTTGTTCTCTCTCTCCCCCTAGTATACTGATGGCTTGAATTGTCTGACAGATCCCAGTGATTATGAGCTTTGCTGGTCCTGATCGTCCTCCAGAAATCCGCATGGAGGCAGCTTGTTTCTTGCAACAGCTTTGTCAGTCAAGGTGGGGAGTTATCCTTTTTCTCTTGTTGGTGCTGCTTCCATCTCCTTGTGGAAGCATAAGAGTTTAACTGAAAATCTTGGCTTTTTGTAACAGCTCTGTGACACTACAAATGTTTATTGCTTGCCGTGGAATACCTATTTTGGTGGGTTTTCTAGAGCCT
The DNA here is from genome assembly GCA_027563575.1 of Erythroxylum pedicellare. Lineage (NCBI taxonomy): Eukaryota > Viridiplantae > Streptophyta > Magnoliopsida > Malpighiales > Erythroxylaceae > Erythroxylum > Erythroxylum pedicellare. The sequence goes on along the minus strand of JAOQMP010000156.1, from coordinate 203,992 downwards.
GATTATGCCAAATTCAGGTTTGTTGTTCTTTGTATCTAGTAGAAAGCAGTTATTTTTGCTTGAGCAATGTATGGTGGATTTGCAATAGAAGCTCAGCCATTGTAATAGCTGATGTGTGTCCCTTGTGCTTTCTTGCTTTTTCCATCTAACTGCTGATTTAATTCTCTGCATTCAGGGAAATGGTTCATCTGGCTATTGATGGGATGTGGCAGGTCTTTAAACTTCATACATCAACTCCTAGGAATGATTTCTGTCGCATAGCTGCTAAGAATGGAATACTACTTCGGCTTATTAACACCCTCCACAGCTTGAATGAGGCTACTCAGCTAGCTCAGCGACCACGTTCTGGTCCACTGGATGTCTGTCATCCTATCTTTAATCGGAATGAACAGCCTCTTTCTTCCCCTGATCTTGATATCCTTAAGGTGAGGCATGGAGTGATTGATCACTCCTTGCCAATTGGAGCACCAGAACCTTCCCGTGCTTCAACTTCTCATTCTCAAAGGGTTGACACCATTCAATCGGATGGTAGATACATAAATGATGATAGACTTCAATCGGGAAATGCCCCATTGGAAACTTTGGTCACTTCTAAGGTAGCTGACTCAGCAGCTTTGGAGAAATCTATGCATATAGTTTCCAAGGAACCTTCGGTAATTGCTTCTAAAGAGCAAGAAAGCTTAGAGCGATGGAAAGTTGATCCAACTCGAGCAGATGTTGACCTTAAACAACAAAGATTACCTACTTTATCCACTAGAACATCAGACAGGCCACAAAAGTTAGTAGAAAGTGCATCCAACGGGCTTCCAACCATGCTGCCTAGTCAGCCAGAGCAAGTGAGACCGCTTCTCAGCTTATTGGAGAAGGAACCCCCATCAAAGCATTTCTCTGGTCAATTGGAGTATGCACGCCACCTCTCAGGGTTGGAGAAACATGAGAGTATACTCCCGCCGTTGCATGCATCCGAGAGGAAGACAAATGGTGAATTAGATTTTCTGATGGCTGAATTTGCAGGTATTATTTTTGGTTAGTTTTCAGGTAGTTTTTCGTAATTACGACTTTAGATTATTAAAACTTGTCAAAGCTAGAGCTTGTAGTTGAATCAGTTCATGGATGTGTTAAACATTGTCTGAATATTATATTTTTTTTCAATACCAGCATATTACTGTATCTTCAATCATCTGTTGGAAAGATTGATCCTGTTAAATACCAGTCAATAGGTTTTTTAGTCAAGCTTCAAGATTTTGATAAATTCACCCTTTATGCTGTCAACGTGTCTTCCTTCCAGATGGTTGGATTTTATTTGTTTGTCAATTTCTGTCTGTCTCGTGTTTGCTTTCTGAGTGGAGAATTTGACTTTATCATACATGTGAAAGAATTACTTATGGTGTTGTTTTCCAATTGGGAACAATTTTCTGCTCTGGTTGAGTCTGATTGATTTCTCAATGACAGAGTTGTCTGGTCGTGGAAAAGAAAATGGAAATCTAGAATCTGCTCCTAGAATCTCACATAAAACTCTAACCAAGAAAGTTGGAACATTCGCATCTAATGATGGAGCTGCTTCTAAATCTGGTATTGCATCACAAACAGCATCTGGTATACTGTCTGGTTCTGGTGTTTTAAATGCTAGACCAGGGAGTGCAACATCATCTGGGCTACTCTCCCACATGGTGTCCACCATGAATGCAGATGTTGCCAGGGAATACTTAGAAAAAGTTGCAGACCTCTTGCATGAATTTTCAAAAGCTGATGCTACTGTGAAATCCTATATGTGCAGTCAAAGCCTTCTTAGTCGTCTTTTTCAGATGTTCAACAGAGTTGAGCCTCCTATTCTTTTAAAGGTGTGTAACAGACAAATTGCTATCATTCTTGCTTAAGATGTCTCGTAAATTTCTTGATGCTACTTATGTAAACAAATTTTACATGTTCCAGATACTGGAGTGTATCAATCATCTGTCAACCGATCCAAACTGTTTAGAGAATCTTCAGCGAGCTGATGCAATTAAGTACTTGATCCCAAACTTGGAACTCAAAGATGGACATCTTGTTGGACAAATTCATCAGGAGGTAGGACTGCATTGCAGCAAAACCTTCAACTTTGTGATTCTATTGTGGTGCGCGTGCGCATTGTAATTGAACTGTCTTAAACTTTGTGAATGGGGTGCAATGCACATGCAGATGCGTGTTTATTATTATCCTTTGAATTGAATTGGATCTCTTTAATCTCATCTAAACAGTGTCAGGACTCTGACTTTGATTGCAGCCTTAAGTACATTTTTATATGAGAGTTAATTAACACCAGCATACTAGTTTACAGTTTTTCATAAGTGAGCTGCTCATTTGGTGGAAGGTAAAAATTTTTTAATTTTTTCTTCGACCTTTTGGAAAAATAGTGGTACTTTCTTTCAGATTTCATGGTCATGATTTTGATATGGGAGTGAAGTAACAACAACATACTAGTTTACAGTCTTTAACTAGTAACTGGTGACTTGGTGGAACTTAACTTTTCTGTGTAGGTTTTTTTGCTAACTAATATTAGAATTGAAAGATAATTGCATGTAGTTAAATTAAGCTCTAGAAAGAGCTGAACATGTACAAAATACTGGTTCGAGAGGCTAATATCATCTATTATAGAAGCCATGAGGACATGATCAGAGAACATATACAATGCAGTGTGCCTAAGTTATGTTAGGCCTGATCAAATGCTTCCAATGTTAAATATTAAAGATTCGAGTTGGAGATCAGAAAGGAATGGAGTTTGCTTATCCCTTGCTTTGACCTTTGGAAACTACTGATGCTTTCTTTTTTAGTCCTGCTATATCTAATCTTCACCACAATTTGCTTATTTATTTATTGCTATGATAAATGGGACAAACAACTAACAGAGCATGTTTATGGAGTACAAAAGAGCAGTTAGAAGTTTCCTAGTCAACCTTTTTCCCAACAAATATTACGCTCGAATTACCATCTTGCAAGGCTTTTGTTGGTATGATAAGCGGGACAAATTACTTACCAAACCTGTTTAAGGAACTTGTGGTACGAAGAAGCATTTAGAGGTTTCTAAATCATGAACCTTTTCTTTAAAATACTATACCTGAAAAATACCATACTGTAAGGTCCTTCCTGCATCTGGTTTATATCACCGGTAGTTTTCTTCATCAATCTCCCCTTTCCAAAATTTAAAAATCTAATTTAATATATTTGACTCATTTTTAAATTTTGGCTCTAACAATTAGCTTAAGCTGCTCTTAACCTTTCTTTGTCAATTCTTTTTCTTGAAGGTCCTCAATGCCCTTTTCAATCTGTGCAAGATAAATAAGAGGAGACAGGAACAAGCTGCTGAAAATGGAATCATTCCACATTTAATGAATTTCATTATGTCAGATTCCCCTTTAAGACAGTATGCATTACCTCTACTCTGTGACATGGCTCATGCATCACGTAATTCAAGGGAGCAATTGAGAGCCCATGGCGGTTTGGATGTGTACTTGAGCCTACTTGACGATCCACTTTGGTCAGTTACAGCTTTGGATTCAATAGCTGTTTGCTTGGCTCATGACAATGATAGCCGCAAAGTGGAACAAGCATTGTTGAAGAAGGAGGCTGTTCAGAAATTAGTGAAGTTTTTCCAGTGCTGCCCGGAGCAACAATTTGTGCACATATTGGAGCCATTCTTGAAAATTATCACGTATGCATTCTGTATCTTAAAGATAAAGTATTTAGTTATTAGGGAAGTTACTGTCATATAATGGAGGAAATCATTCTATATCTACATATGTGCTTCATTCAGCAAGTTGTTGTAATTTCAGCTTCGCATTGGGTCTGCTATTTGCGTATTATTTATGTAGGTCTCTATTGTTCTCAGGCTTTTGCATTTTGCATTCTATGTATGTGGTTCAGATTATTCGTTCATATTCCTGTATATAACGAATTAATCATCCTTTTGAATTATGAATCTGGGATGCACTGAATACACGTGCCATGGGATCTAAAGCCCAATCTTTTTTATGTGGTCATGCATTTTTGGTTTTTAGTTGTGCATAGAAATATTGGCTTGTGGCTTACATACTTGTTACCTTTTTTCTTTTTGCAGGAAATCATCTCGAATAAATACAACATTAGCCGTCAATGGGTTGACACCTTTGCTCATTGCCAGGCTGGACCACCAGGATGCAATAGCTCGTCTTAATTTGCTCAAATTAATAAAGGTAATATTAGATTTTTTAATATAGGTAGAGTATAGGGTCTATTAACAAGAATTGAGCGTGAATCAACTATTGCCAAAATGACTAGAATTAGTCATTTGGTTAGTTGGCCCTTATCACTTATAAACTCTTAAACATTTTCATGTTTAGTTAATATGGGATAACAGGTAAAATTTTGAATTTTACTCTTCTGTCCTTTAAAATATGTTCAAATGTTTGAAAATTCTCAAGTTAAAAAATTGGTGATAAAATGGTTAACTTTGAGCAGTTACAGCAATTAATGAATTTGAAAAAGACTGTAAGAGATTGAAGGTTATGTAAGGGGTTGGTAATTGAAAGTGGAATCATTTAGAAAATGTCAATTGAACAATTAATCATAGAATTATGATCAAATTGTTTGAGGCTTACTGTTTGGGGGTCAGTTCAGAGACTAGATCTTTAAGGTTTTCATTCAAATTATTTCAACTTCATATGAAGTTTATTTTTTTTCTCTTTTCAGAATCTTGTAAACTCAAGTGACTTTAGAAATTAATCTTTGTCGGAAATTTATTGGAAATATAATTTTAAAAAGCTTTGCCTATCAGAAAGCATATTGGGAGAATCTTACCTTGAAATTTTGATGATTCTCTTTTTTGAAGAGAAAAAAAGAAAAAAAAAAAGAAGAGAATCATCAAAAATTCAACGTAAGATTCTCGCTTGTCAGTAACACCTAAAAATTGTATTTTCAGTGGATACATGTTTTTTTCCCCCTGGAAAATCTGCTTTCTTATGAATGGATGAGATCTCTTTAGAGTTTTCTTTACCTTTTCTTGGTGCATGTTCATGTTTTTTTTTTCCTTGGAAAATCTGCTTTCTTATGAATGGATGAGATCTCTTTAGAGTTTTCTTTACCTTTTCTTGGTTCTTGGTGCATATTCCTCATAGGTAGCAGCTAATGGGTTTTCTTTACCTGTCGGGTTCCAACATTCTTCATTTTTCTTTCCAATCATTTGTATATTATTTCTTAGGGCATTGTACATGAGGACATCTTCTAGTCAATCATATGGAGAAGGTCTAAAGATAAAGTTTTTATCATTTGGCATTGCCCTCACCCTATACATGCTTTTACTATTCGTTACCAGCTGTTGAAAACACTGTTTATGTGATATATTTTGATGAATTGTAAACTGCATCATAAGCCCTGTTTCTCCTTCCTCTAATATTTGATGGTTTATCAATGTGTTAGGCTGTGTATGAGCATCATCCTCGGCCAAAGCAATTGATCGTGGAGAATGATTTGCCCCAAAAATTACAGAACTTAATTGAGGAACGCAGGGATGGACAAAGCTCAGGAGGGCAAGTCCTTGTTAAACAAATGGCTACTTCACTGCTTAAAGCCCTTCATATCAACACCGTCTTGTAAATATCCTCCATTTCGCAAATTTGTTCTGCAACATGTGAATACGGTTCGTTAGGCAGGAGTGCTTTTTTCCTGTTTTTCTTGTTTTCTTTTGGTTTCATTTTCGCAGGTAGTTTCTTGGTTCTTTCATCTAATCTCCGTTTCAAGGTTGGGATGGAACAAGTTGCTCTGTTTCACATAGGTGTCTAGAGACTTACAGGGGTGGCTTTCTTCGTGTTTTTGGCTTCAGTGAGCTACCGCATTGTTGGCTACTTTTACAAATTTCATTGACTTCCACCCCCGTCTCTTCCTGTATTGTCCAAAACAATGTAATATTTTCAATTACAAAGAATAGTAAGTGTTGGCCTTGTGCTGGGAATGAACAAGCCAGGTGATACTGGATTTATTGTTCAATTCGTGCTATTGAAATGGTAGTAGTGTCTATTATCCTTTAGATGCTAACAATTCTTTGCCAAGTTCTATTTTGCGATCATTTCACATGGTGCAAATGCAGCTCAACTTGGAAGCAAATCTATCAGGCAGTCTTGAATTTATTTATTGGTAAATTCTTGCAATTGCAATAGTAAGGGTAGGGGATGTACCATCTGAGCCTGTTGTTAGCTTAGCTCCACTTACCTTGAGATACACCTTCAATCACTTCCGAGTTTACTGATCCGTCTGAGCTCCTGCACCACCTCTTTCATGGTAGGCCTTTCTTGTGGATTTTCCGCGACACATATCCCTGCCAGATATGCACAGGGCATACGCTGCTCTGACTCTCCATCTTTAACCATCTTTGATTTGAGATAAAGCGTCAGTGCCTCTTTCGGAGGAACATGATGCATATAATCATTACTCTGCTCTGGTGTCATACCACCTGTAGCATCGGCAGTGGCTGTTAAGCTGGAGCAACCTTGTCCATTTTCTAGAGAAGAAGCTTCCTTGTATATGTCATAAACCTCCTGCCCTGTGAGAAGCTCAAGCAGCACTGCACCAAAGCCGAACACATCGCTTTTCTCAGTGAACTGGCCTGTCCTTGCGGACTCTGGAGCTATGTATCCAACAGTCCCTTCCACTTCTGCGTCTACATGTGTTTCACCTGGTAGGATCACTAGCGATAACCCGAAATCAAACAGCTTAGCTCTCAAGTTAACATCCAGTAAAATGTTATCAGACTTTACATGTCGATGAATGATGGGTTGCGACTTGGCCATGTGCAGATAAGCAATTGCTTCGCCAACTTCAATGGCAATTCTTAGCCTTCTTTGCCATGGAAGTGACACATTGGGACTTACTTCTATAGTTCCATCCACTCCATCTTCCTCCATTTTATACAAGTACTCGGAAAGAAAGCCAGTGGATGCATATTCAAAGACCAAGATTGGAACTTTGGTCTCCAAGCAACACCCCAAGATGTTTAAGACATTGGAATGGCCAGTGATTTGAGAAGCTATGGCAATTTCTCGTATGCAGCAACTGATATAGTAATCGACTTCATCTTCATTTTCTACCATTTTTTTTATGAAAATAGGGCGGCCATCATGCGTGCCCTTGAACAAGTTATAGTTAGTATCCCTAAAACAGACACCATTTTCATGATAGGTGTTGGTTGCCTTACGCAACTCTTCCTTGGAGAACATTCTAAGAGGACTATATTTACCATTAGATGATACGGCTATCAACTCTTCCAGCAACAGCCCTCCATTTCTTGTTGAGAAGTTCTTTGGTTTTCCGAGGACTTGACGCATCAACTTTGCCTTGAGCAACATTCATAACAAAATGATTACTTCCATACAACAACTGGGATAAACATGATATTAGATGATAGTCGGACCATAACCCAGAAACAGGAATTAAGCATAGCAGATACATATATGCATATGAATATATGTTCTTACCATATGTTGAGAGCTTTAAACACCAGTTGTGCTGGGGAGCGACCAACCTATACTTGTTTCATAAGTTAATTTTTGGCAGTTGACTTCTGAAAGTCAATACGTGTACATCCTTCTTCTTGACCCTTAAAAATTAGTTCTTAGTTGTATAGTTGCATATAAAGAACTCTTGAAGTTAATATGGAGAAAAGACAAGGAAAATGCTATCAAAGGAAGTCAATTCCTTGAAGCTGTTGTTATAAATCATCATCTCCGGCTTAATCCCACTCGTCACTTTCTTATGCATAGAGATATCATCTGATGTAATAAAATTATAATTACATGATTTTTGACCAAACTCTTAAGGTTTGAAAAGTGAAAAAAAATATTAAAAGTCTAAAGGACTTCTTCAATAATAACAATGGTCAAATTCCAATTTCAAACTTAATATTTCTGGCATTTTCCTAATTCAGTCTCGTTTCCTTTTTCTATTTCAGCAACAACACCATTATAACATAACATTAAGCATTTTCAATCTATTCTATTAGTTTTTAAGGGTAAAAGATTCAAAAGCGATCCATCTTTTGATAATTTATCCAATGTAATGTTAAAGTTTCTAAAATTTTCAATTTAGTGATTAATCTATTAAAATTTGTATAAATCAAGTTAAAAGTTATTTTTAAAAATGTGACATATTTATTAAATATTACGTAGATGTCCATCTATTAGCGATAATAATGAAATATAATATTGTGATCTAATTTGTACTAATTCTGAAAAGTTAGATACTAAACTAAAAACTTTTAAAAAATTAGGTACTAAATTTTAAAAAATCTCAAAAAGTTTGATAGTTTTGCATATGTTATCTCCAGCTTTTTCTATATATTCTTATAGGACACCTTCTTTTGGTCTTTTGCTAATGTCAAATCTCTAATAGACAAAGAGAATAACCTAGCTTGTTTCGGCAGCTATCATCAATACCTAACTGAAGTCCCGCTGAGGCGCATGATTTGGATTAGTTTGTTTCGCTAACCATTTTATTAAAATGAAAAACATTATGTTTTGAAAGTTAGTTCACATGTGAAAATAATCTTATTTTCGATAATTCAATGATAGGAGTCCAATATCCTTTATCAACTATTGAATTGGACATCTTTTATGGATAATGTAAAAGTTGAAAGCATTGACCAACGTGAATCCGTTCAACAGATTTGTTGCACTCAATATGAATAGCATTTTTTGGTTACATTTTAAGAACTCTAAAAAAACCATGCACTTATGATAACATTTTGGACATGAACGTTAGAAATGAGTCCTTTTAAGTGACTCGTGTATTGAAAAACAGTTAGAGGATTTAATAATTTATTAAAAAGCTTTTGGCCGCTGTGATGAGAAGTTTTAAATTTGAACGATGGACGTCGATTTTTAAAATAGTTTTGGTTATGTCTCTGCTTATAATTGTTTTTTCTCACAATATACCATTAAGTAAATAAGTGAAATTGGAAGGTTGGTAAAGAGACGCTAGGCCAGAAGTTTACGTCAGTGAATCATAGATAGGTTGGTGTCTGGAAACTTTGTCTTTGTATTGGAATAAAATTCTGAATATGAAGGTACATGTATTGTCAAAAATGATAGGCACCGAAAGTTTCCATATTGGAATAAAATTCTGAACATGAATGTACATATGTTAGTAAAAAATGATAGATACCGTTTTCGTTGTCTACCAAAGTTAAAATAAGTCAAAGATATGGTAGGTACCGTTTTCAATACTTACCAAAGTTGAAATAAGTAAAAGGATAGCTGGTCAAATGGCCAGTCATCCCACATGTTCTTCTGCCTATAAATAGGAAGGAGATGAAGAGAGTAATAACAAGCAGAAAAAGAGAGACGTGAGTTGAAATTAGTAAAAGGATATGATAGGTACCACTTTCGATGCCTGCCAAAGTTGAATTAAGTAAAAGGATAGCTGGCCAAATGGCTAGCCATTCCACATGTTCTCCTGCAGGAGATGAAGAGAGCAATAGCAAGTAGAAGAAGAGAGATGCGAGGTGAGAGAGAAAAGAAAGAAAAAGACAGACAAAAAATATTCTGGTTTAGTTTTTCCTTGTAATTCTTCAGTTTTTCTCTGTAGTAAAATTTTTCTATTCTTGCTTGTAATTTTTACCCTAATTTAGTAATTTTCTACTTAAAATATGTGTATTTATTACTATTTTTTTAGTCTTATTTAGCTGTGAACCTGTTCTAATATAGTCGATTTACGCAACAAGTGGTATCAGAGTAAGGTGAGAAAATTACAATGAATTTTTTGGCGTAATCCGTTCGGAGTTCAGGTGAGCACAGTGAACGTTGGTGAATAGTAATCTCAAAAGATGACAACTATTCAAGCATTTATTTTTGCATTAAACTATGTAGTCAAGTATATAGTATTATTCACGTATATGATACTATTGTATGATACTATTCATACATACGCATACCATACTATTCATATATATGAAACTATTCATACATATAGGTACTATTCATGCATACGGATACTATTCACGTAAAATAGTGGGAGCTGAATTTTGCTCATGGTAAAAGCAATGATAGCAAAATTTAAAATTGAAAAGTTCAATAGCAGTAATTTCTCATTGTAAAAGTTGAAAACAAAGGCAATCTTGAGGAAAGATAATTGACTGGCAACCATTAGTAAACGACCAGCTAGAATCACAAATGAGAAATGGAACGAGATGGACGTGAATATTATAGCTAATCTTCATCTAACTTTAGCTGATGGAATATTATCTAGCATAGAAGTAAAGAAGACTGCGAAGGAAATATGAGATCATCTCACAAAATTGTACGAGGTCAAATTACCCCACAACAAAACTTTCCTGAAGAGGAAACTATACAATTTACGCCTGGTAGAATCCGCTTCGGTGGTGGATCACTTAAAAACTTTAAACACTCTATTTTTTCAACCCACATCATTGGGACACATAATAAAGATAAGTGAACATGCAAAATTTCTATTCCAAAATCTACTAGATTTATATCATCAACTCGTCATCAATTTAACAAACAATACAGACACTCTAGTCTTCGACAATATTGCAGGTGCTATTCTGGAAGAAGAGAGTCAGCACAAAAGTAAAGAAGACAGGCTGATAAATTCGTAAGAAATGGAGGCCTTAGCGGTGACGAGAGGAAGATCAATGGAATGTGACTCAAGTGGGAGTCATATTCATGGTAGATCAAAATTTAAGAGTAAGAAGAATTTCAAATGCTACAATTGTGGCAAGAAAGGCCACCTGAAGAAGGATTGTTAGAATCTGAATAAGAAAATTTCTATTCCTTAAAGAAATGCGGCAAATACTTCAGATGATAGAGGTGTAATGGCCTGTGAAGTAGCAACAACTGTTGGAGGTAAGAGAATATTTGTTGATGTATGGCTTCTCGATTTAATAGTTACCTTTCATATGACCTCTCGAAGAGAATGGTTCCATCAATATGAATATGTCTCTGGAGGATCTGTGTATAGCTGTAATGATCAAACTTTGAAGATTGTTGGTATAGGTATCATCAAGTTAAAGGCGTATGATGGGACAACTCAGACTATTGAAAAAGTGCGACATGTGGAGGGCTTGAAGAAGAATTTGTTGTCTGTAGGACAACTGGATGATATCGGTTTCAAATTTAAAATTCAAAACAATATCATAAAAGTGATTAAAGGAGCACTGGTATTTATGAAAGTAGAGAAGATTGTTGCAAATCTGTACATGCTGAATGGAGTAACTTTGTAAGAAAGAGAGGCATATGTTGCCGTGACTAGTCCAGATGACAAATCTGCAATGATGTGGTATAAAAAGCTTGGATATATGTCAGAATAAGGAATGAAGATATTTGCAAAGAAGAATCTACTTCCAGGTCTCACAAACGTATCACTACCTTTCTATAAGCATTGCATTATGAGTAAGCAATATCAATTGAAGTTCAACACATCAAAGTTCAGAAGCAAAGAAATTCTAAAATTGATTTACTCTGATGTATAACAAGCACCAGTTACATTCCTAGAAGGAGAAAATTTCTTTGTATCATTCATTGATGATTATTCGAAGATATGTAGGGTGTTTCCTATCAAAAGGAAGGCAGATGAGTTTCCAACTTTCAAATTTTACAAAGCTCGGGTGGAACTCAAATCTGGTAAGAAGATCAAGTGTTTACGCTCAGATAATGGAGGTGAATATACTAGTAAAGAATTTGATGAATTCTGTAAGCAAGAAGACATCAAAAGGCATTTCACGACGGCACACACTCCTCTACAAAATGGAGTAGCTGAGCGGATGAATAGAACTCTGTTGGAAAGAATAAGAGCGATGTTGAGAACTGCAAGTTTAGATAAGAAATTTTGGGCAGAAGCAGTCAATACTGCCTGTTATGTGGTGAATCGAGTTCCATCAATTGCAATTGAGTTGAAGACACCGACAGAAATATGGACTGGTAAATCGGTGGATTATTCCAACCCCCATATATTTGGAAGTCTGGCCTATGTGATGTTCAATGGCCAAGAAACTACAAAGTTGGATTCAAAATCTAGAAGATGCATTTTCTTAGGGTATGCTGAAGGTGTGAAGGGGTATCATCTATGCGATCTTACTGCCCACAAGATTGTTATCAGTAGGGATGCTATCTTCATGAAAGATAAGAATCAAGAGTAAGTAGAAAATGTTGGCACTGTACAAGAGAATCCATAAACTACAAAAAAACAATTGGATAGGAAAGTTGATCAAAATGATTCTTCTGAAGTTGCACTAGAGTACGAGGAGCAAGAACCAGTTGAATATGATGTTCCAGATACTCGGAAAACAACTCACATACAAAGAGCACCGAGTTGGCACTCATATTATATTATGGAGAGCAATATTGCATACTATCTTTTAACTAAGGACGGAAAGCCATCAACTCTTCAAGAAGCAATGAATAGTTCAAATGCATCTCAGTTGATGGCAACAACGTAGGAAGAAATTGAAGCTCTACATAAAAATAAGACATAGGAGTTGATATCACTATCACAAGGAAGAAAGTCTATTAGCAATAACTGGGTTTACAAGATCAAGCTGAGTGGTGACGATCAAGTAGAGCGATATTGTGCTAGATTGGTGGTAAAATGATATGCTCAGAAAGAAGGTATTGATTTTAACAAAATATTTTCTCCTGTGGTTCGACTCACTACAGTTCGAGTAGTTATGGTAATGTGTGTTATATTTGACTTGCATCTTAAGCAGTTAGATGTGAAAACTGCATTTCTTCATGAAAATCTTGAAGAAGAAATTTATATGCTCCAACTAGAAGGTTTTGAAGAAAAAGGGAAAGAGAACTTAGTTTGTAGGTTGAATAAATCTCTGTACGGTTTAAAGCAGGCGTTGAGGTGTTGGTATAAGAGATTTGATTCCTTTATCATGAGCCTTGGATATAACA
>JAOQMP010000156.1:177894-190975 GCA_027563575.1 Erythroxylum pedicellare | reverse complement strand
ATGCAAGATTGTAAGTCAATTTATACCCCTCTTCATGTTAATTTCAAGTTCTCCTCAAGTATGAGTCCTAGTAATGAAGAAAAGAGGATGAAGATGTCTCGAGTACCGTATGCATCAGCAGTGGGGAGCCTAATGTTTGTTATGATTTGTACAAGACCAGACATTGTATATGTAGTGGAAGTAGTTAGTAGATACATTATGGATCCTGGTTGAGAGCATTGGAATACTATTAAGAGAATTCTCAGATATATCAAAGGAACCTCATATGTTGCATTATGTTATGAGGGATCAGATTTTACTATCAAATAATATGTTGATGTTGATTATGCAAGTGATCTTAATAAAAGTAAATCCACTACAAGATATGTGTTTACACTAGCTAAAGGAGTTGTGAGCTGAGTTTCAAAACTACAGTCAGTTGTAGTTACATCAATAATTGAAGCAGAATATGTAGCAGCTACACAAGCTAGTAAAGAAGTAGTATGGTTGAAAATGTTGTTAGAAGAACTTGGGAATAAACAAGAGAATACTACTCTGTATTGTGACATTCAAAATGCTTTGTATCTTGTAAAGAATCCAACATTTCATTCAAGTAAAAAGCACATTCGAGTTCAATATCACTTCATTCGTGGAAAAAGGAACGGTGAACATGCAGAAAATTCATACAATGGATAACTTGGTAGATTTTATGACAAAAGCAATCAATGGTGACAAGTTTATATGGTATTGATCCTTTTGTGGCCTAATAGAGACGTAAGTAACATAAAGCAACAAGGTAGAAAGAAGAGTGTGAAGATATGATTGACTCTCAATCAAATCTTCAAGTGGGAGAATTGTCAAAAATAGTTGGCACTGTTTTCGGTGCCTAACAAAATTGAAATAAGTAAAAGGACAGCTGGCCAAATGACCAGCTATCCCATATGTTCTCCTGCTTATAAATAGGCAGGAGATAAAGAGAGCAATAGCAAGTAGAAGAAGAGAGACGTAAGGTGAGAGAGAAAAGAAAGAGAAAGAGAGAAAAATATTCTACATATTTTTGGGTCTAGTTTTTCTTTGTAATTCTCCAATTTTTCTCAGTAGTAAAATTCTTTTATGTAACACCCCATGTTAGGGTTTAGAAAATTAAAGAATTCCAGTACATCATTTGCTTTGCATAATTGAGTTTTCACTTATGTGCATATGCAAGTTTGGACACATATAAATATTTATAAATGCATTCATTAACATTTTTTTGAGTATAAATGATTTTTGTAATGTGATTAAAGTGTAAATTTTGGATTAATTTGCTACAAAATTTATTTCGTGATAATAGTTATTATTTCGAAATTTTGGTGAATTTTAGAAAAATTGATCGAAAATTTGAAGTATTTTAAACTAAGAAAAATAAGAGATAAATAAAAGTGTGACAATTGTATTAGAAATTAATTGACAAATGGATAAATTATGGAGTGACAAATGGATCTATTAATGTGTGACATGTGGACAAAGAGTTAAGTGACAACTGGTAACCTTCCTTGGAAGACATTTGTAACACATACATTGGAGACATGTGTCAAGCCTTAAGAGAGACATCTAGTCATTAAGAAAAGAAGGTTTTTGCAACTCTTCGTTAGTTTCACTGAAAACTTTGAGGCCTCCTTTCTTGTTTGTTTGCTTCACCCAAACTCTCCACCATCAAACCTTTCTTCTTGCCCATTTATGTATTTTGGCTTTTAGTTGAATTACCAACTTTTCACCTTACAAAATAAGGGCTGAATCATTCCAACCCATTTGGGGTTTTCAATTGTCTCTCTCTTTATCCTTGACTCTCTCAACCAAAAATTTGATAAATTGTGGAATTTTGTTGAAGTATAAACCAAGTAAGAAATGCTTTAAGTTTTATGATGGTGTAAATAATTTCTGTTAAGGTTTTAATGTTTGTAACTGAATGCATGCATGAATGGTGTATATTTTTATGCTTGTGGATTTTTGCATACGTAAATGGTGTTGATGCATGTGTGGGTGGTGAAAGAAGAAGCAAATTCGGTGATACGATTAACAAGATGAAGGATTATAGAATATGATATACGCAGTATTTTACTGAATATACATCTATATCTAGGGAATAACTTGATTTGTGAATATCCAAATTGGATGGAGTTTGATTTAGAGTAAACTGAGACATATAACTACATTTTTCAGGAAAGAATCGAATTTAAAATATGTCCTTAAGAGTTTGGAAATTTGGATTGAAGTTGAAATTGGTGTTCTATCAAGGAATGAAAACAATATGTGGATTTTTTATTATAACTTACAGGATACTGAACTAAAACGCATGATATTGATGTCATTAGACTTTTAAAACATTGAGTAAGATTTGATTATTAGAAGATGTTGGCTAAATGCCCCATTATCGAGGTCAAAATGGTCATGTAAATCAGACCTGAAATCTGCTTAAGAAAAATCTGGAAAATTGATAGGTTTATAATTGATTTTATGAAGATGAAGAGGTTTAGGAAAATTGATTAGAGTTTGATGATTTTATGAAAAACAAATTGGTTTGTGAATGAGTATAGAATGGTGATGTATTTGTGCTAAAGTGATCTAAAAAAAATTGAAATGAATTTGGTGTAAAAATGGAAGTGAGTTTCAGATGATAGCCTAGAGGCTATTAAAAGGTTATTGTTTTTTATTGAATATGCTTCGGTATTTTGCTTATATTTTGATCTTTAGATTTTCAAATGAGTTTATTCTTAATTCAAATTAAAACTAAGACATAGTTCTACAAATTTCTTGAAGAACTCAGATTTTGATTCTATCTCTAAGACTTTCAAAAGTGGCATGGAATTGAGTCTTGTCTTAGGCTGTAGCACTACAAGGGATAAAAATCATGTCCTGTAGTTATTGAATAAATTGTATTGATGTAGGATGAATTAGACTGAAGTGTCTCACCAAAGTTGTAGCTTATTCTCTTAGCTTTAAATTGGTATAAATTTTGTAATTTTTGAATATTGTAATTGAGAGATATGGATTGTACAACTTGAATGCATGATCATGTTGTAGCCAAAATTTCAATTGTACACAGTTTGTGTTATTTTGAGCATAATTCATAGAATAATGAACCAAATTGAATGATCTTGGTATCAATAGAGACTTAAGACACATAGGACCAATTGTCTAGAAGAAAGTGATACATAAATACATCTTTTTCTTTATCTTATTGATTGTGCAAAGTTGACTCAAATGAAGTGCTTCCAGCAAAAGTTGGAATAGTAATTGAATGTATGAATTTTGGAACTTTTGAAGTACAATTGATGTTTACATCAGTTTAGTAAGAAAATATACCCGAGAATTTGTCATGAACATGCATGTTATATGATACATTCATATTAATGCTGATTCAATTACATCAAAAATATGATTATATGAACTTATGCTTGATTGTACATAAAAGGGCAAGTAGAGCGATCACTTCCAAATATTGCCAGAACTTTAAGGCAATAAGCGAAAGGGAGCGATTGTGAGTAATCTTAGATGGTCACACCTTACTTGTTCTACTTGCTAAATTTGATTTATTCTGATTATGTTCTGAATTTCAGGCAATGATTGTCCAAGGCATTTTATGCATGTTTATATCATTGGAAGTGCTACTTGCATATGAATATGATTGACTACTTGCTTTGCACATGAAATGTCTGAAATGACCTTGTTTTGTTTTAAAACTATTGAGTCCTAGTTGTGGATAAATAGGCATGCCTAGAAGCTTTACAGTTATTTTTGTGACACTTCGGTCTCTGACACTTCAGTGCCTTCTGTTATTGATACTTTGGTGTCTTCTGTTATTGAGACATAAGTCTCTTCTGTGATATGATACCAATTATGGTATCTTCTGTATAAGCCCTGTTACCCACTTCTGTTGATGGATTAGCAGTCATTTGATTGTGTATTCTGATATATGTTAGACTTTGAAATAAACAAAATGATATTTTGAACTGAAGGGATTGTGTCTTCTTTAATACTCAGTTCTATTAACTATGCAACTATTCTGAAGTTTAAATATCTGCTTATACTATAACTTGATTCAGTATGATTAATTGTCAAATTATGTATAGTTTAGTTATCACTCACTAAGCTGTATGCTTAGCACGGTGGATTTGTCCTGTGTGGGTTCAAAGAGAAAGACTTAAGGACTGAGACGAGTCAAACGCAATGGCTAATATAGTCTGAGTCTTGTTTTATCAAAAACGTATTTTGAGTTTATTTTGGCTTGTATATAAAGTCTATGACTCTGAATTGCTGTAAGTTTTTGTAATAACTAATTTCATGCTAGTTTTAGTTTTTGAAACAAATTTGTATTATGTTCATGTGATATATGATGTATGTTTGTTTAAGATCATGGAAAAGCATGTATGAAATGTTTCATATGTTTTAGAATGTTTTGTATTCTATATGTTGTGTATGTGTGACACTCGCAATATCTTCCAAGGGGGTATATATGGGTGTTACATTTGATCCTTTCCCATGATTTTTACCCTAATTTGGAGGCTTGTCATGTAAAATATGTCTGTTCATTACTATGCTTTCAGTCCTATTTAGCTACAAATCTGCTCTAATCCGGTCGATTTACACAACATATGTGAGTTCCATAAATATATAGATCCAGCCAAATTTATGAAATAATCTACACGTGACACTATGGTGTCATTATGAGAAATTCATTGTTCTCCTTGACTATATAATTCTCATGATTTAGAGCATCTTATAAGCTTATATTTGAATTTTTTGGGCCAAATTTTCATTTAGTTTGTGAATTATATCCAAAACCTTAGGATTTGATGATTATGAATGTTGAATTGATGCTCTGTATGTATGAAATAAAAAATAAAATAAAATAAATAATTAGTGTCCTAAATGTTAAAGAATATGGTGCCAAGCGCTGGGAACAGGATCATAGCATTGGATTCAGCGTCAGGTGCTGCGAATAGCTGTTAGTGATAGATGTTACTAGCTTTTGTTAATAATGAAGTTTTTAATTCCAAATATTGTGTTTAAATTTCAATTACTTATAATTTGATTATAATGAATTGTAATATTATAGGTAAATTGAAGGTCACTGCTATAGAATGTTCTGAAATCACTCAAAGGTGGTTTTTTTATTTTATTTTATAGTTAATGAGAATGATGTAAGTAATGCATATATACAATTAGTTATGTTTAGACATCCAAAGATAGTAATATTTCTAGTTGGTGTATGTGTAATTACCGAATTATATATAAATTAGCATCATTATATGCTTTATGGTATAGTAATGGATTGCTCAAAGGTGAACATTAATATATAATTTGTAAAGTTTTTCTAAATCTGTGTAGCATATTGTTATACGACTCAGACTGAGTGAATAAATACATCTCTACATTGGAGTTTTGGACTTAGATTTGACACTCAGAACTAAGAAACTAGATGTTTTGAATATTTTGAGCACTGATGAGGAGAAAATCCATTTTAACAATTAGAAAAGGTCAAATAGATTGAGTCTGATGTATATAAAGATGACAATTGCTAGTAATTTTAAGTCTACTCTTTTCAAAACTGAAAGTGCCAAGAAATTATTTAAGTTTTTGGAAGAGCACTCCCAGATCATTAACAAGTCTCTTGTTGGGACTCTTATAGGTAAATTAACTACTTTGAACTTTGATGGATCATATAGTATGTATGAACATGTCATTGAGATGACAAATATTGTGCCAAAACTTCATCTTTGGGAATGGAAGTGGATAAGAACTTCCTTATGCAAATCATCTTGAACCCATTATTGTCTGATTATGGTCCCTTCCAAATGAATTATAATACCATTAAAGACAAATGGAATGTGCAAAAGTTGCACAGTATGTTGGTTTAGGAAGAGATTAGACCTAAGAACTAGAGACGTGACTCCATTAATTATCTTAAGAATCAAGGAGTTAGTGAGAAAGGTGGAAAGAAAGATAAGAAAGTGAAGGCCCTTAAAAGTTAATGGAGAATCCTCTAATACCCACAAGAAGGAACAAGATGAACAAAAATGTCATTTTTGTAGGAAGGTTAGGCAGTTCCAAAAGGTATGTCACAACATATGGTTTGAGACTAAAGGTAAAATTACTACTCTTAATTAAATACCTTGGATAAAGAAAGGTAAGCTCATTTATCCATCTTCTTGAAATAATTCACACTAATGTATGTGGACCACTTGATGTGAATATTTTTAATAAAGAAAAATATTTTATCATCTTTATATATGTCTATTTATATTACGGATATGTCTATTCGTCACGTGATAAATCACAGGTTGTAAGCACCTTAGAGGTTTATATTAATGAGGTTGAAAGACAATTAGATAGAAAGGTGAAAAAGTCAAGTTTGACAAAGGTGGTGAATATTATAGTAAGTATGATGAAAGTGGTCAAATTCCTGGTTCCTTTGCTAAATTCCTTAAAAGATGTAATATTTATACACAATGCACAATGTCAAGCACACCACAATAAAATGGTATGACTAAAAGACATAATAGAACATCGTTAGATATAGTTAGGAGTATGATGTGCAATTCATCTTTACCCATTTCTTTGTAGACATATGCTCTAAAAATTGTAATAAGGTTCTTAGTAAGACAATTCTAAAGACTCCCTTTAAATTATAGACTGAAAGGAAACCTATTTTAAGGTACCTACATATTTGGAGTTGCTAAGCAAAAATTAGTAATTATAATCTATATGAAAGCAAAATGAATGCAAGAACAATTAGTAGTTATTTCATTGGTTATCCAGAGAAGTTTAAAGAATTTAGATTTTATTGTCCTAGCTATACTAAAAGAATTGTGTAAACTAGGAATGTCAACTTACTACAAGAATTGTGTAAACTAGGAATGTCAAGTTCTTTGAAGATAGTGAGACTAGTGGGAGTTGAACACCATGCGGAGTGGATATTCAAAAAATAAGAATGTAATTCCTATGGTTGTGTAAGTCCACGTGGCTTATACAACTTCTCAAGTTGTTCTTCAACAAGTGTTTGAACCACTTAATAATAATGAAGAACAATGAACCACTATTCATAATGAAATTGAACATAAAGTGAATGAATCTATAGTAAAAGAATCACAACAAATGGCATTAAGAATGCCTCAAAGAGAAAGAATACTGATTATTTTTTATGACTATATGGTATATCTACACAAGTTTGAAAATGAATTGGGAATTAAAAATGATCTAGTGACTTTTTCATAATGAATTGTGAAAATTATGATAATTGGTTAAATGCCATGAAAATTGAGTTTAAGTATATGGAACAAAATGGTGTCTGGGACCTTATGGAATTAATAGAATGTTAAAAGAGAATTGGTTATACGTGGGTCTTTAATACCAAATGTGACTCTTTTGTATCCTAAAATGATACCATTAGACTAATTACTAAAAGATTTGCTCAAAAAGATAGTATTGATTATAATGAGACATTTTCCCTAGTCTCCTAAAAGGACTTGCATATAATTATTATAGCTTTAATGGCTTATTATAATCTAGAATTGCACCAAATAGAAGTCAAAAATGTTTTTTTTAATGGAGATTTAGAGACAAAAAAGTATATATGGATCAATCACTAGGGTTTATAAGGCTGCAAACGAATACATGGTGTGTAAACTAAAGAAGTTAATATACGGACTTAAACAGGCTTCCTGAAAATGGTATCTTAAGTTCAATTATACTATTTTTTCCTTTAAATTTAAAGAAAATATCGATGACTGGTGTATATATTTGAAGGCCAATCAAAGTAATTTTATTTTTCTAGTCTAGTATCTTGATGACCTCTTACTGACAGCTAATGATCTTGGTCTACTAAACGAGACAAAGAAATTTCTCTCTAGTTATTTTGAAATAAAAGATATGGGTAACACAATATATGTGATAGGAATAAAAATATTCCATGATAGATCACAAGTGTTGCTAAGTTCGTCTCAAAAATTGTATATTAGTAAAGTGTTAGGGATATTTAGGATGCAAAGGTATTCATCATCACCAGTTTCAATTTAAAAGGGGAAAGTTTAGCTTCATGCAATGTCTAAAACTTGATTTAGAAGGAAAGTAAATGGAATTAATTTCATATGCATATGTGATTTGAAGCCTAACACATGCTCAAACATGTATAAGATCTGACATAAGCTTTGCAGTGGGAATGTTAAGGAGATACCAAAGTAATCCTGATATAGATCATTGGAAAGTTGTAAAGAAAATTTTGAGATATTTTCCAAAAACTAAAGAACGCATTTTCACTTTTAGGAGGCCTGATTACTTTAAAGTGGTTAGATACTCAGATTCAGACTTTACTGAATGTGTAGATACAAGATTCACCTTTGACTATGTTTATCTATTAGTTGGACGAGCCATCTTATAGAAGAGTGTAAAACAGTTTGCAATTGCTACATTCACTATAAAGGCTTAGTTGTGACATGCTTTGAGTACATGATTCAAGCTAAATGGTTGCATAACTTTATTTTAAAGCTTGGAATTGTTGACAGTTAGGCCATTGAAAATATACTATGATAATTCTACAATATTTTTCTTCTCTAGGAATGACAAGTAATCCAAATGAGCTAAACATATAGAATTGAAATACATTGTTTTGTTAAGAAGAAAACTTAAAAATGAATAATGTCAATAAAGATATTTGCAACGATCTAATGTTAACTAACCCTTTATCAAAGGGGTTACCATAAAAAATGTTCATATAAAGAATATGGGCATTATGTATACCGATAATTATTAGACAATAATGTTCTATATATTTAACACTCTTTTATGCATTAATAAATATATTATTTCTGGATTTTCTATCTTTTATATATTTGATTGCAATTTATGTTGTTAAATATAGAATTGAATGGTCCTTTAAAAGAAGGCATTAATTTTAAACATAATTCTTGTTTATAATCATAATTAAGGAGAGGAGTTAATACAGTAGTACAAGGAATTAATCCAGTATGTTGAATTAATAGTGTATGTTCTTCGTAGCCTTTATTAGTCTTGTACTTGATTATGATTAATGAAGATACTGGTACATGTGAATCGTGATTATTTATTGTGTATTATGATTGTTCAAATAGAATAATATTAGAAATTAGCCCTTTAAAGGACGTACATGTTAAATGACAGATTTAATAATTTATTAAAGGGCGTTTTGACTATTGTGATGGAGAATTTTGAAACTTACTCATGAATATCAGCTTTTAAAATAATCTGAATTATGTTTTTCTCACAATATACCATCAAAGGATGGAAGTCAGATTGAATAGAGAATTTATCCCTACCATCAAGTATGTAAGTCAGATTGAATAAAGAATTTATACCTATCAATCGTTTCTGTATTATTGAATAATAAAGAAAGGTGGATGTCATTGTATTGGAATAACATTCTAACCATAAATGTACATATTTTAATTCTATAAATTCGTAGATCCCATATTTATGAAATTTCAAATCAATCAAGTGTAGTAGCGTATCGTACCATCCATGACTTCAAGATTAATTTAATAAAGACCATGACCGATATAAATTACAGTCTAATATTAGTCATATGCAAGAGTTTAAACATAAATAAGACAAAATTTCTGCATACAGTGCTTGATTGACTAAATCATAGGTGCCTGAACTCCAATCAAGATCATAAGATACATCTTTCCTACCTTGATATTTAGAAGAGGTTAAAACAAAATCTCAATTTCCGCCTCAAACGCTACCCTAATATTATAAGAAAATTCCAATCCAACAAAAATATTGTACAAAGGTTCGATATCACTTCGCACAGCTGCAAACGCCATCCCTCAGGCAAATAGTCAACAGTTTTATATAAGATCAGCAACATTCATCGGCATTTCATCGATTTGGGTACTGTAGTACTGCTCAATATCTCTTAAAATCTTGATATCATCACTTTTAACAAAGTTTATTGCCACACCCTGCAAGTCATCAAAAGGTTCATGGGATAACCAAATAAATCATGATAGTCATACAGAGCAAGAGATAAGGCATTTAATGAAATCCCATCATATTAGGCTTGAACACAGTTCCAGAGATTGAAGTTTTTTAGTAACTACATCGGTCGATACTGTCAGAGGTGAAAAATATTTTGAGGAAATTTTCTATTGAAGGAAATGGACAGAAATAAAGTATGTACCTTTCGTCCAAATCGACCTGAACGACCTATCCTATGGATATAAAGCTCTCGATTGTTTGGAAGGTCATAATTGATCACCAGAGACACCTGAAACAGACACGGTGGCTTGTGCATCAGAAATCTCACCAACCTATGCAAAAGCAATGGCACTTGACTGGTCCATTAACACTTCTTTGAGACTGAAAACTCACACTGTTACTTAAAAGTTCTACTAAAATTTCATCACTAGATAATGTACAGCACTCCTCTTATTCATTAGACTAGTTTCACGTTTCCATCTTGTATCCACATGAGACATCTTCTGAAAATGAATCCACCCTTTGATCTACTTAAAAGAAACAGCTACATTCAACAGCTTTGGTTAACAATTGTAGAATACAATTCACAGATCCTACTAAATTTGTTTAGTAAATAAACAGCTCCGCAACACCAGATGCACGAAATTAATTTAACAAGGTTAGCACATTTAACATAGCATGGTTATAGCACACTATGTCAAGTCCAAGTGCAAAAGTTAGCAGCCAGTCAAAATCAAAATATTTATTTTAATCTATCGGGAAAACTAATTAAAGATCATATCAAGCTATAAGTTGGATAACTGCAAATTCTGTTGAGAAGGTGGGAGTGCTTTTGACAATCTTTATCAGAGTTTTTGACAAGGTCACTCCAATTTATCTGTTCGTCCTGCTCTTGATTTAGAGTGCCATTAAAAGTTACAGAAAATTCATTTCAACATTATCTGGCCTTTTTAACAGACAAATTCTTTTAAGTACATAATATATTTTGTAGTAAAACACTCAAAGGGAAGAAGAATACGAGGGAACTTACCTGTTGCACATCAAGCCCCCGAGCCCAGACATCAGTTGTGATAAGTACACGGGTGGTACCAGCTCTGAATTCTCCCATTATTGCATCTCTTTCCTTTTGAGGCATATCACCATGCATTGATGAAACTGTGAAATTGTTGCTGCGCATCTTTTCAGTCAGCCAATCCACCTGCCTCAGAAATAGAACCATGATTAACAGATAGCATATCAAACAAGATTCGAGTACAAAATCAGGAACAAAAGCCTAGAAGGCTTCATATAGCAAGATGAACCAAATACACGTCATGAGGGTAAATTCATAAGCCAAGGTCTAATTATTTTCCTATAATCATTTCTATGAAAACTCACCAAACAGTGACAACAAATCAGGCTTTTCCCCACCTAAAGATGGATCACATCCTAAAACATGTTACTTGTAGCAGGAGCATTATAAAAGTGGCCAAAATAAAATCCTAACTGGATTTATGGACAATTACATTTGCAGTACATGTGTATCTCTGGAGTAAAATAATAGGCAAATACCAAAATATTTAATACCAACAAGCAGCCATTTGTAAGGCATCCAACAATGTAGCAAACATTTTTTTTTTAATGATAAAACGGCAAAGTAGTAAAGAATTATCTAAATCAACCTCAATGTTCAACATAAGTATCAGATTCTTTTATTCCAAAACAACCCATTATTTTATTTTAAGAAATAGCAAATGAGGGGTAAAAATTGGTGGCTTTACCTTCCTCTTTGTGTTGCAGAAAATAACAGCTTGAGTGATGGTTAGAGTATCATAAAGGTCACAAAGAGTATCAAACTTCCACTCCTCTCTTTCAACTGCAACGAAAAATTGCTTGATCCCCTGCCAGCAAAGGAAGACAGACAATCAAGAGTTGGCATCAAATTCCAGCCAAGTAGTCATTCAAATATTTTCAATATCAACCAAGTACTTACTTCCAAAGTCAACTCATCACGCTTGACAAGAATCTTTATGGGATCTGACATGAACTTGGTAGTCATTTCCAAAATTTCATTCGGAAGTGTGGCAGAAATCAAGACAACCTGTGACAACAAGGCTATCAGCAAACCCAATTGAATTATAGCTTTGACATGTAAGACCTCCAACAAGACAAAGCTTCAAGGTAATGGGATCTTCCATTCTCTAGTTCACTGATGGAATTCACCTACCTTACAACAAAACTTCCCTATCTTTCATGCATGGGACCCAAATCAAAAGGCTATATTCTAATCAGTAATCCATTTAGGATTCCAGCAAAGAAGAAAGCAAAATGGCACGAAGGGGTAACAGAAAAGTTAAGGGTTTTCCGAGCAACAACATTCATATAGAAATTGCCTTACAATACGGATAGCAAAAACACTTCTGTCACCTGTTTCCTGAGCCTTGGGTGAAATGAAATTTAGAATTCAGTGAACTTAACAGTTCGTTATGCACTATGAATAGAGTGTGGCAACCACAATTCACTTATTATACTCCCCTTCAAACTGACACTAGTGTTTCAATGTCAGCATGCAAAGATGGAAAGTATTCGTATTTGTTCCCAGTTTATTGGTCCCCTTGCTACATACCAAATTGTCAAGAAATGAGAATGCATGAGACCCAGTCACTCATTTCTGGTAACTAAAATTAAGGTCCAAAAGAAGTTGGAGGAGCATACGCAGCAATAAGTGGAACCTAAAGCAGGTCAACATTGGTCTTTCATTTTTATGCTGGTAAGAGTGTAGAAAGGACCTTTCTGAAGGTACAAATAGACGAAAAAATGTGTACATGTACATTTAAGATATCTAATCAGACAGCACAAAGGGCAACAGAACCTGTAGCTCTGGTGGAAGATATCTGTACACATCATAAATTTGATCCTTAAAACCTCTGCTCAACATCTCATCAGATTCATCCTGGATGAGAAGAAGAAATAGAAATGAATATTGTGAATCAGAGCTTATTTGCTCTATATTTTTTTTATTAGAGACTGCAGTACATATATACATCAATAGGTTTACAGAATAGGATAGAAATCTGTACAGATATGGAAATATAAACCTAGGATACTATATATCTACAAGTTACTG
>JAOQMP010000156.1:162730-177794 GCA_027563575.1 Erythroxylum pedicellare | reverse complement strand
TAAATGATCTGATTATGATCAGATCATAATATTATGAGGTATACATATCTTTGACCACAAATATTGTCAATAAGTCTAAGCAAACATGCCTAGAAACTGTATTACTTTATAAAGAGGTTGCAACAATTATTAACGAGTTGCAGAGTCTACTTTCAAATAATACGTGCAAACCAGCCTAAGCTGAAAAGAAAAGCATTAACTTACAAGGACTAGTAATTTAATGGCTCTAGTTCGCAATGTCCTCCTCTTTATCATGTCACAGACTCTGCCAGGAGTTCCAGACACAATTTGAACACCAAACTCCAGTTTTCTGATATCCTCACCAACACTTTTGCCTCCAACACAAGCATGAGCTTGTATATTAATATAATCACCAATTGCCAATATTACTTTTTCTGTCTGAGCAGCCAATTCCCTTGTCGGTGACAATATCAATGCCTGAACCCTGAAGATGATTTCAACAACATTAATGAAGCAGAATCGAAACAATGGGTCCTAGGAAGATACACAACCTTAAGTTATCAACAGTGAGGTCAATAAAATACCCCGCAAACAAAGACAAGAAAGATGGAGTGGAAGGAGAGAGAGGCACATGTAGCATGAATAAATGCTAAGTCTCTTTTTCCAGTTTGTCATCTTCTTCATTGGACCAATAAACATCATAAGCATTCACTTCGTACCTTACTAACATATTCCTCAGAATCAAAAGAAATCAATGCAACAACACATTGTAAAACGCTTTTACTTAGTTCCTTGAAACTGCAAACCACATACGCTCTATTTCTATAAGGAGGTAACGCCATATGGAATGTCAATAATTCTCAACAATTCAAATTTGAAACATGGCTCAAAAATTTTCAACCCTACAATCCCCAGACATCAGTTTGAATATTGAAGAATTAAAAAAAAGATTTTATGTTAAATTGGGAACTTTGATTTATTGGGGTTTCTTGTGCAAGTTGACAATCACTTACACCGTCCAACAAATACAAATACAACAATGAACAGAAAGAAAACTACTAATTCCCCAGAAAACAAAATCATCAGGCCTATCTATAATAATAGCAATAACTCATACATGAAACCATGGGGACATCATCAAAATTTGTTCCCCTTATAATTAACACCTCCTTACCAGATAATAGAACAACTAATTGCCAAACTAGGAAACTCAACCGAAAAAAACCAGAAAAGAAATTAAGACATTTCACCAACAAGGGTTTCGCTTACTCTCTAGAAGAGGTATCAACGAGCTGGCATACGGTGAGAGCAATCATGGAGGTCTTGCCGGTACCGGACTGAGCCTGAGCGATAACGTCACGGCCCTTAATGATGGGCATAACCGCCCTCTGTTGGATGGCGGAGGGTTTCTCGAAACCATAGGCGTAGATTCCGCGAAGCAAGTCGTTCTTAATGCCCATTTCATCGAAGCTGGTAATAGGTTCAATGCCCTCAGTCGTCTCAAAAACTAACCTCTCGTCGTTTCCGGCAGTCGTTCTCCTCATGCCCCGCCCCGCGGGAACCACGCTTGTCGCGGCGGCCGCCATTAGCTGCTAATCGTGAGAGCGAGAGAATGAGATGGTCTGATTTTTTTTTTCTTAAGAATGCTTTATTTATTTACGTAAAAGAGACGAGCTTCCTTTAATTTAATTTTTTTTCTTTAATCCCATTTTAAATTTTTAAAACAAAGAATTATAAATAATAAAATTAAACAACGTAATTTTAAATTAATAATTTATTATATTTAATTTAATTTAATAATATTTAAATATATTTCGTCTTTATTTTTAATAAAAATTTAAAAATAAAAACACAAATTTATAATTTATAATTTATAATTTATAATTTATAATTTTTTATGAATTTATTTATGAAACATATTTTGTTGTCACATATGTTCTCTTCAGGACGCCTCCTTTCAAGATCATCTTGCTTATAGACTCCAAAACTCCAAGTCCTCTGCAACTGACTATGTTGTTTGATTTGTGTTGTGCAATTTATTGATATTTGATTGAACTTGAGAGTTATGTGTCTGTTATAGCTTGAAATTGAAGTGTGTGTGACTATCTGGATTTGATAGTCACCGTCTATGGAGCCAAAACATGCCCTTTTGAGATGTTGAAACTGATCCTCTTAAGTCTTAAATGTTTTCTTTGGAGCGTTTCTACTTCATTCCAAAATAACGTTGCACAGACAAAATTAAGAAACGAATTACTAACTGCCTAAAAAGTTGTCGACTTTAGCACTCTGGGAGGCTGAAAGAAACCTCATGCATAGAGGAGGATTAACTCCAGCCAGAGAAAGTATGGCTTGTGGAATTCCCCACAGAGAGTCACCGCAGATGAGTCCTGAAGCCACCGCTGGTGTGTAGTCACGAGCCTTCTGCTTGTTCCTCCGCTCCCATATGAACAGAATCAAGCTTCCAACACACATGTCTATGGCAAAGTAGGCACCCAGATAGAATGGTATAGCGATGCACATTGGAATTGGCATGAACCTGTAGATTCTGTACTTGGTTTCGTACTTTCTTAGTAGCTCGGTTACGAGGTTGATCGCCATAGCTCCAACGAAAAATCCGATGCACATCGTGAGGCAGTGTTTTGGAAGGGAAGAGACACCCTCTGTGCCCAGAAGCGCCATGGCTCGGTATATTCCCGCAAAGGGTGCTGGATAGGTGCCATTAGGGTCTCCTAAGGGGTAAGCTTTGTAGAAGATCCAAAAGACAAGAGGACTCAGAACGCAACCCATGGCTGTGCCACAGACTTGGCTGAAGAACATGGAACGAGGAGAAGAGAGAGTTAGATATCCTGTCTTGAAGTCTTGCATGAGGTCAGATGCTGTGGAGACTATGTTCATCATCACACCACAAGCTGCAAGTCCGGCGAGGACGCCACCTTGGGGGAGTCCAATCCAAGCACTGAAAACGATGATTGCAACTTTGCCGTAGTTGGACGCCAGAGACCAGTCGGTGAGACCGCAGCCATAGGCGTTGCAGAAGCCGAAAACCGGGGCCATGACGTAGACGGTGAGGATATGGTACCATTTCAATGGGTGAAAGATCAGTGGAACTGTAATGATAGATATTGCCGCCAGACCAACGTAGCCAAGCAACGCTACCCAAATTGGAATTTGGTCTTTTAAGAAGAATTCATTTCTCCGTTGCTCATCATAATTTGTGATGCGAGCATCGAGATCTTCAGGTGCTACGACAGATGAATCCTTCCTTTTTGATGACGATGATGTCTGAGTAGCCAGGTTGATTAGAGTCTTTAGTAGCATGTAGATTACGTGGAAAAGACCATCACCGATCATGGTTGAGATTGCAATAAACACCTGTATTCATAATGTCCAATATCATTTATTAAACAATACAACAGAGCAAAATAAGCTTGCTTGATAAGCACCAAGAGTATGAGTATGTACCTTGTATCCCTGTAGGGCATGGAGACTGGTACCGCTAAGACTAGCACTGTACCATATACCCTTCTTAGATTCGATAAACGGCCACATAATCCCCCACGAAATGATGGCTCCCAGAAGCAAAGATGTGTTCACAATGTAAGGACATATCATTCCAACCCCTACGTAGGTTGCAGAGAAGTCAAAGTAGAATCTGGGAGAGACAATTATTTTTATGATCAGTTCCAAGGTTTTAACGTACCCAAGTCTGTGAATTTGTAGTTTACAGTAATACTAGATTCGTCCTAGTCAAGTAGTTAAAAGCTTACTTCTGCTTAAAGGCTTTCAGACCAAAAGTTGGGAAGTTTGTGAACCCACATGAATCACCGGCGGTGTAAAACCACTGGAAACATCCCCACAAGAAGCTGCCAGCCGCGGATTTAAAGAGAACAGCAACTTGCTTCCTGTCATCATCACGACATACATAAATTAGTTTCAGTCCTGTCTCAAACAACAGTAATTCTACTCTCGTAATTCATGCTTACTTAGCTAGCCTGGCTCCTTTGGGTGTATGGAAGCTATTGATAAGGTAGGCAGTAGCTGTTCCACTGGGATATGTTAGCTTGTACCTTAATATCATCAGCTGTAATTAATTTGCCAAGAAAGTGCAAGGCAAGTACGTGAGAAGGATATTGCAGAAAGTTTTGAAGAACCAAGAAGATGAAGGTTTATGTGCTTACTTTTCTCAGGGGGACGATAGAGAACAAACCAACAAAGCTGACAAGGAAGAGAAATCCCATCATCCATCCAAGGGAGAGCCTCTTCACATTGTCCGGTGTATTCCCGGCATCGAGTTGAGCTGCTATTCTTGGACTCATGCCCATCAAGTAACTTGCAGTGCCACCTAGCAGTAATCCAAGAATTACATAAATCAACCAATAACAATCTCTTGCTATATAAGGTTTGACACTGGAATTTGGTTTATACTGCACACTTTAAAACAAATAAAAAAGATAGAAACGTGAACCAGAAGACCCAAGGTCAGCTTTTTCATGCAAGTACTCATACAAAATACAGTTCTATTGCGGATTGCAAAACAATAGTAGGTGGCTTTAAGAAACTAGAAGGGGATTGATTGGAGAGAGTAATCATACTGCTAAAGGCAATTCCAGAGGAAGCAACCACACATGTTTGCACCACAGTATTCTCTTGCCTGGTGAAAGGCTGCCTCAACATGCCGCACTTCTCAAGCACAGTGGACCAAAACTTCAGGATGGCGAAACCCAGCAGCCCGGCTGCAACGTTCAGTGAGGGGATGACACCGGTGGTGAGGTTGAGCTTGCACACTATGAAGTTGAAGACGATACTTAAACCAAAGGCCGTAGTTAGAGCTCTGAAAGTTATTTGCTTGGTCCATGGCGGCACTTGGGTGCCCCTGAAAGCTTCCTCTATAATAACCCTTTCGTCAATCTCTTCCCTTCTTGAAGGGCAAGTTCCAATGCCTTCATCTACTTCTTCTTGGGTTCTTCTCTCCATTGTTTATCTCTGTTTCGAATAGAGATAGAAGATAGAGCTGGTGATGATATATACAATGTACAAAGATTGCAAGGCCTAGGAAATCCGAAACTACAATTCGAACGAAGAGATTTGTGTCAGTGTAGGATTCTGCTTGCTTTGCAATACCAACGTTAGACTACTTGAGAGACATCAGAGTCATTCTTTCAAACGAGTTGTGCCACCAGCAACT
Organism: Erythroxylum pedicellare; assembly: GCA_027563575.1. Taxonomy (NCBI): domain Eukaryota; kingdom Viridiplantae; phylum Streptophyta; class Magnoliopsida; order Malpighiales; family Erythroxylaceae; genus Erythroxylum; species Erythroxylum pedicellare. Next base: position 172,648 of record JAOQMP010000156.1, on the reverse strand, counting down.
GAAAGTAGCCTGTACGGACGGTTGAGATATATACAGAAGAAAGATAAACCAAGAGGAAGTGTTGGGGTAGAGTGAGGAAATCTTGCCACCCTTTTAGTCTTATAGTTGATTACATTGGGATATTATTATTTATAAACAAATAATAATAATCCTTTAACATCCCTTATGAAGAGATATTCGTAATTTATAATATTCAGTCTTGGTAATTATAATTTACGTAGGATTAACTAGAAAATAATATTACTATAATCCATGGCCAGAGACACCCCATCGTCCTCAAGTCGGTTGTGTAGGGATACGGTATCTCCAAGTTTACCAGATTTGATTGCATATTATAAATAAATGAGAACACACAAAAATCTGCAGATCGGTAGTTAAGAATCAAGGATAGAAACCTTAAGCCATACTTGTTTTGCTGTATATTGCGTGATGAATAAGTTGTTTAATGGCTTGAACTGAAACCTTCGATTAATCTTTATAAAAGTTCTATTTTTTTATAATATTAACGTATTTCTCTGTCCTTTTTTAAGGTGTGTCAAAGTAATTGCAGTAAAAAATCTCAATAACTACTTATAGTAACAACACTGCTTCAGGGGATGGCACGAATTGGTCTCGTATGAAGGTCCCTGATTCAAAGCATTTCGATGGCACTCGCGATCCAATAAAGTTCCTCGATCAAGACAAGGTTGGAGCACCTGTGAAAGGCTTGTGCGTAGTAAACCATTCCTGAAGGTACATCATAATCTTGGCAAGTGATGCAATGGATAAATGTCCAGTATTATTTATATTAATGCTCTGCAATACAAAAGACACTCATCTTTTTTCCATCTAGCAGTACCAAATAATGAAAAGCTTTCACTTAATTTTGTACAATTTTAATCAAACATAATTTAAGCCACCAGTGTTTGAACCCTTAACAAGTACATGGTATGAAAGCTGAAAAGCACTATAAAGAGCATCATCATCAACTGTTAAAGCCTCGTATGCAGTATATGACATAATCTCTCAGATCCATATGCAATGAAGTCGCATGAATGACCCCATGAATTTCTTAATTTCGTATGCTCTGACATAACACAAGGTGCACTCTAGGCGCTTCTTGAGGCTCAAATAAAGGCACAAGCAACCTTGACCCCGAGGAAATTTGTTACGGTCTCAATGATTTAGAACCCAAGTTATCTGCAAATTCATGCAAGGGACAAAGAAGATGTTAAACTAACAGGAAACAAAACCAAGCTGTTCTACGTGGAAGAAGGAAAGAAACTGAGGGATGGGAAAGATTGTAAATGGAAAGATAACCATTTCATTGATGCGTCAGAGTTACAGGATCTAAAAGAGTAGAAAGTTTTACAGTACTTACAGAAAGCTATATCACTAAGACCAGAGCTTGCCACAAACTATACCACTGAAGACAACAGCACCAAACCATTTGTTTGATACAAATCTGAAATCAATAAAATATCAATTTGTAAGTATAATAATGTCAAATCCTGGAAGCTGATAAACTTATCGTCTTAAATTGAACAGTGGTCGAATTAATCAGGTCCTTGTGCGGCAACAGTATTCTAAACTTTGAAACTCAAATTCAAACATGCAAGTGACCTACTTGCCATCAAATTCAATGCCATTCAAGTTTAGTCAAATGAAGAACAGCTAAAAGATGCCATACCGCAAAAGATTATAAACTGAGCAATGGGATAACAAGCCCCGTTGCTTCATCATCATCAATCACTCAGTTTCCTATCACCTAGTCAACATAGTACAATCCAGAATCTGTACCAAGTAATTCTCATTGCAATCTGTATCACCCGTATGTGCCAACATATGCATATCTGCTAATGTAATATCACTTCAAAAGCTCAAAGCAGGTATAACTGGACTCTGAAGAAGTCAAGACTTGTGCATAAGTACTTGTATTTTACTTTGATCAATTTACCTACCTGAAGTTCTACTTGTAAGAGAAATTCGCTCAAGTCCATCATAAATAGTTTGAAACAGAATGTTACTAGATTGAAAACCTATATCAAAATTTTAGTAAGTTTGGTCATCCAGTATAAAAGTGGTTCATGAATTGTGGACATCCATTCAGTTTTCCCACCTAAATTACCATCGAACCCTTCTCATGTAAATAACCCAGTTTTTCTCCTTTTCTTTTTTTTCCTCTCACAATAGAAAATAATACCACGTGATATACCACTTAACAGAAGCACAAGGCCCAAAACAAGCAAGGTACATACTTTCTATTGCAATCAGCACGACTTGATAAATTAACAGTCCATATCTGCCAAGCTAATTGTCCAGCTGCTGCAGCCAAAAACGCATAAAACGCCCACCCTAATCCATTTTTAAATCACAAGCAAGAAACAAAATGAGAGAAATGTTATCATTAGCCAACGACAGTCAATGAATGTTAGGCATGTAAAGAAGACCATACCAATATCAGCATTAAATCCACTGAGAGCAATACTACTTATGCAGGCAATTCCAAATCCACTGATCCATATCCCAGTTGAATCTCCAAACCTCAAAGCAGTAGATTTAACGCCCACTTTCAAATCATCTTCTTTATCCTAAAATGGAATAATATCATTTTTTAAGATATTGATGGAAGACTGTTATATGTAGATGAAATTAGAAGAAAAAGACTATTTAAACTTGTAGCATAGAGATCTAAGTTAAGCTGTAGAGTACCTGGTGAGCATATATTGTGTCATACACAAGGGTCCAAAATAATCCACCAGCATATAGTGGCAATACAATACTGGGGTCTAGACTTCCTTTAACTGCAGACCAACCCAATAAAGCTCCCCAATTAAATGTCAATCCTAAATAGGCTTGAGGCTGCAACAAAAATCCAACAGAGATTTCAGTCCGTCAAACTCCTGACCAAATGCCAAAAAAATTAAAAGAAAACCTTATGCATATATAATGAAAACAAAAAATATGTTAAAACAAAATTACCCAAAATGTCAATCTCTTCATGAGCGGATAGGAAAAGACTAGCAATAATGATGAAGCTCCCAGAACACGGCTGTAGCAAATAATCAAGGAGGTGATTATTTCAAAAGATTGCACAAGCTTGATTTAAATGCACATTTTAAGCTACAACTAGATTAAATCAAGCACTTAAAGAAATTAGTGCAACATTTAATCAGACATCAATAATATGTCAGCAACAAAAAGGATGATGCATTGATTGTCTATATGATGCCCCAACAGTCAAATGACTGATCCCTAGAAATACCCAAAGAGATACACAATTACACTGACCTCCTACCATGTCATTTTTAGCAATACCTATATATAATTCAGTAATCTGCTCATCACTAATGCCTATGGCTTCACCACAATACAAAACAACCTTCCTCGATGCAGGAACAGGGTGGGCACCTTCAACATGACAGGTATAATTGTGGATATAGTGTAGATAGAGTATGAGCCTCCAAGTTGGCAGTGGGCATAAAGTTCAAGTTCATACTGGAACAATCAGTTGCATTCTGATGTCTAAATCTGCAATTAACTGCAGTACTCAACTCTGATTGAGAAGAGAAATAGGTACAGAAAAGGAAGGCACAGACAAACTTAGGCAACTCTGTCCTTCTTCAAAAGTAATCACTCTAAGCAAGCGTGTCAGAAATAGCATCACTTACAGAATACAACTACAAGTCAGATAACATTGTATATAGGCATAATCAGTCATTATTCTTTTTACTGTTGGGCACACAAACCTGTAATTGTTGAGCTGCAGGAGAATCCCTAGACCTAAAAGCAATTGAAAACCAAGAAAACAAAGCCCTTGAAATGGAGTCAAAAGACCACTTGCAACTGGTCTTAGCTTTGTCCGGTCTACCTGCATCCAAGGTTCTTAGATTCATTCAAAAGATAGCACAGATATATATGGAAGTTTTAAGAAAAGATTCATCATTAACATATATTTATTCATCAATGATTCAAAAGCTGTTAGAAACATTAAAGATGCATCATGTTGGCTAGTGTAGGGAGGTAGGGAGGTAGGAATATCTTCCTATTAGCAGGTCAAATCCCAAGAGGTGCACTGATCGGGTATGTATATATCCATGTTTTACAATGTACAAAACAGAGATATTGATGTGAAAACAAATCAGCAAAATTATAACAAAATACAAAAATGACAAAACCTTGGTGCCAATCAGTTGGGCTAGAAGGCACCTTGAAAATCTAGTTACAACATAAATAGTCGTTATCTAAGAAAACAAGCTGTACCATTTGTTTTATCTTTAGGTCTTTTTGAGTCTACCAACGACCAAGGGAGGGGAAAAAAATGAAAGATTTACAAAGTGAGGATAATTGAACAAGCAAGAAGAACTAGACATGGCATCTACCATGTGCAGGAATATGTATCAAGACTCCTTATAGTATAATCCTGATTCCTGCTACCGTACCCAATGGTTGCCAAAACTATACGATAGAAAGTTTAAATAGGATCAAGAAAGCATATAAAATGTGAACATTTCCATTATCTATTCACAGAAAAATGAATAATCGCTCTTGCATGTGCAAAGATATCTAGAATTACCCCTGGAAAAAATTAATCATCATTATTACCTTTATGTCGATATCTCTATCAAGGAGATCATTTATGGTACACCCAGCACCCCTCAAAAGCAAAGCCCCACAACTAAATAGCATCATCATCTTAAAATCTGGTAGGTGACTTGGGGATGCTGCCAAGGAAATTGACCTAGAATGACAAATTAGACAGGCAAAACTTTCTTTCATCAATCTAAGCTAGAATCAATTCAAGAAATTAAAGAACTATAAATAATGGAATGAAGAAACTAAAGTTGAAAGAAAACAACAAAAATAAAAACATAACAATCATACCACATACAAGGCCAAGCGAGCAACCAAGTACCAATGGGCTTATCTAGTCGAGCAAGGTGAGCGTAAGGGCGAGTTTGTGTGGGCAAATACAAATCAATCCATGATGTTGACTCTTTTCCTTTTAATAATTCTCCTTTATCTCCATTCTCCTTGCTGTTTTCTGAGCTTGACAAAGTTGAAATTCCTCTAACAAACTTCAAATTTGAGTAATGGTGATTGTTATTTACAAAAACATCTTCAAACTTGGGAGGGAAATTTTGGTAAATTGAGGAAGAAGAACATGAAAAAGGTTTAAAGTTTACAATGACACTGGCGTTATCTGAGGAGGGAGAGGTGGGTGTATGGATGAAGAGAGAGAAAGATGAGGTGACACATGGTTTAAGAAAACTCCTGCTACTACTATGACAAGTACGATATAATAAATGCGACAACATTTGTCATGAACTAAACTTTTTGAGCAGTGGTTCACACAAAGTTGCCACCGAAGCAATGCCACCTGAACTTTATTTCCGTTCTACCAGCACTGCCAAGAAGCAAGCAAAAAAGATTTACTTTTTGTGTATGTAAAACAGAAAAGAGCTCATCATTCAATTGAAAATGAGATTCTTAATCAGCACACCAGAGCTCAATTTGACCACGAAGAAGCTAGCAAGAATTTACGGATTTAGTCAAACATAGAATAGTCTCAAATTACAATAAAAACAATCCAAAATGGCATTCCCACAATGCAAAGGTAGGAATTGATATCATCATTCAACTGGGTAAAACCTTATTCCTCACAGCCACTGAAACAGGCATGAACATTAACATACATGGCATGAATAATAATGTTAACAGTAACAAGTAAGAGAGCCAGTAGCTGAAGTTAAACCCAACAAAAACTTTAAGCTTTATCCACTTCGTTGAATTGAGATCCCTCATAATTAGGTAATATATCCAGACAAGAAAGAAAAAGAATGAATGAATTGTTACAGATTTACCCTTTTGTAAGTTTACAGAAAAGAGGCGCAGGCCGGCTATTAGGACTGCTCCCTGTGAGCAGAAGACAGGAAACACTGCTGACGATGAAAGCGAAGGTGGAGGAAGTTGGCAGTCGTTTCTTGGCGTTAGATAAAATTATATGAAAAAAAACACATTATTAATAAAACCCCAAAATGATTTAAAGCTGGCAAATTATGTAGGGTTTAGGGTTTTGGAAAAGTTATTAAGTTTTAAGAAAAGGGAAAAGAATCTAAAGAATTTTTATTCGACGCCCAATTTGATTCGAAGTCAACCAGTCAATTTTAAATGGCTAAAGATGTAGATTAAATTTTATTATTTAATCCTAAAAATAAAATTTTACTATTAGAATAATTATCAATTGTAAAAATATAATAAAATTAATAATTAAGTATATAAATATATTTTAAAATATAGGAAAATTTTTAAATTATGTAAATCTCCATAAATGTATTAATAAATAATAGCGCAATAATGACAATGTTTACAAAACAAATTACATATAATACTTTATAAAAATACTTATAAATTATTAAATATTAATCATATTTGTACCCTTTTTTTATTGTAATACATATTTATATATAAATGTCTTTATCATTTTCATTATCACGTCCAGTTTGAAGTTATATAATATAATTAAACCTTGAAGTTATTATCATTATATATGTTATAATATATATTATATATCTAAGTAATTATTTTGTCATTATTTATTAATTAGATATATAAGATATCACTTAGATAATGACTTGAATTCTAATATCATATAGATAATCTTCTAGTTAAAAAAAATCCTACCTTAAATTAAAGTCTATTATCATATTAATTTTGAAATTATTTTATTTCTAGATTTTGTTTTTACTGCGAGACATTTGTGTACCTAAATGGTACGACCACAAGTCTATGTTCATTTGGTGGGTTGAACAAAAATTGAACAAAATAAAAGGACGCACATCTTCTATCCATGAGTGTACAGCAAATAGAGTTTAAGTGCGTGTTGCTAATTGGGACGATGTGCTGAAGCGGAATTCTTGTTGAGCATGTTAGTATCGTGCACGTCTCTTAGAAATAGTGGAAGTATTTCTAAGGTTAGTGTGCTGCAACTGAATTCACGGATGTATGGAACATAGAGCTTAATTGGTTAATGGTCAATAAATAAAAGATGGCGTTTTGTGCATGAAAAGGAAGATATCTTAACAACGTGATTTGAAGATATATGTTGCATCATGGATGTACTTTTGAGGTGTGTGTGAGAGATTTAAGATTCCAAAAGTTGTTCTTCTGTGTGGTGTGTGAGAAGAGACAGTACAGTGAATGTATGTGTGCAGTAGGCGTTAATTGGAGACGAAAAACACAGTTGAAGTGATGCGGCAGAGATGGATTCAGTGTTGGATTAATCAACTGTCTAAGTTAGGTTGAAAAGTTCTACATTTGTGTGATTTTTAGAACTGTGTTTTTCTAGCTTTAACAACTATTGTTAAGTTGTTCTGATGTGAAGTGTGTGTAATTTTGACAGCTGGTTTTTCTATAATATTTGTGTGCAAAAATTTCAACACTTATTATAAATTTTGCAGCTTTGATGTTCGGTAGATAAACATTCATATTTTATGGTGACAATTTTCAGATCTATTTTAGTAGAACTGACTCTATTGGAAAGTTGTTTTTCTCTTCTTTCTCAAGTGTTCTTATTTAAGTTGAATTTTGTTTAATCACTTGAGTTGTTTGTTTTGTTTTGCTATCATTAAACATTGATTGAGAAAATCTTCTGTTGATATTAATATGAAATGGTCGTACTATTGGGGCGGGAAGTAGAGTTGAGGGATAATATCAAGAATTAAGTGGTATCAGCTCAGTAAAGCCTTGGGTAAATATATTGTATTTCGATGAAAGTTATTAAGCTAGGTGATGGCCCCGCAGAAATAAGCAAGGTGTATCGAACTGCATTACCAAATTTATGATATTTTTATTATTTCAGTTTTGCTTATTTTTATTTTATTGATGCCAAAGAAATTTGTGGAAAGTTTGTGAAACAATTAATCCCCTTTGATTTTTCAATATATATAAAAAGAGGAATAAACCAGATCTCATGCCTCAGTGAAATTTCAACAGGAATAAGGTTTTAATAATTAATTACATGACATTAAAAATTACGATAAGTCTTGCTAGACCTAAATTTCAACAATTTATTTTGAACTTGTTGAAAAATGGCTATTGTGTTTTATATTCATTACTTAGAAAAAATAAAAGTTAAAAGATTAATAAAATTATAAAAATACAAATAAATAATGAAGAACTTCTAATATACATCATCATCATCATCATGTTACTTCTAATATACATGTTACTTATAATTATTTGTTAATGCGTTATGTAATAACAACTTCATAAAAACCTCGCTGACATTTGAGATCTGAGAGTTCTAGTAATATGTAACCTCGCTAACATTCGATGGCTATATTTTTTTCCTAATTGGTGGGTTGTAATTAGACTGGGGGGATTATAACTAGGCCTTGTTCCGGGGCCGGACTAGTCCGAGAGCTTTCTCCCTGGAGCATCGATGGTTGAACTGCCTTTGGGCCTCTAGGCCCCTTTCTAGCAGCTTGTTTGGGCTTAGTAGCCTTGAAAATTAGCCCATTCAAGGTCTGTTGGCCTGAGCCCATCAGCACTCCAAGTTACAGTCGGTGTCCCAAGCCCATCAATTTATCCTGTGGTGGGTCCACCTCTGATAGCTCTTTGACTGTCCCCATCATCGCCTTTCCTGTCAAAACTTCATATCGAGACCCATGCTTGTGAGGAGACTCGTTGTTGTGACCTAAAGACAACTGACACTGCCTGGGCATGGGAGTTTGGTGTTGTAGCCATTGCAAGGAGGGTCGGGTTTTGCATTGTACTTGCAACCACGACCTATAGTCGTTAGCGTCTTTAACTTGAGGTTGCTCTCCTGCGTCTTTGCTTCCCGCCACTACACCGAGACTCGTCACCACCGACGTAGCTTGCTCAATCCAACTGTTAACAGGTGGTGGGCACTCCTCTTCATCACGCTTGCGCTGGGGACATGCTGTCGTCGGGTGTCCCACCTTCCCGCAGTTAAAACAAATTTGAGGGAGACCCTCGTAGGTGACCTGCAGTTCTCCGTCCAGCTCCACTCCTACTTTCAATGGCTGGTGTAAATCAATATCCACAGCGTCCCCGATGGGCTTGTAGCGTCGTTTCATCGATTTTAACCGTATTACCCACCAAGTTCTCCAACTCCGTGAAGATCCTAGGATGGTATCTGACAATAGGAAGGTTCAGAAAACATATCCAGGTGACCGCCCGAGTGATATGTCCTCGCTTTGGCCGGAAGGAAGGCGTCCATCTCTGCATGGAAAGGGCTAGTCCATAGATGAGCCACGAACTACCTATTAATGCATGAAGGTAGTCGGTGTCTTCTATAAACTTGACTAGGTAGAAATTGTGCTCCAAATCAACGATTTTCAAGGGTCCGCTTCGTTTCCATAACATCCTCAGGCGAGAACTGATGGTCTGGAATCCTACTCTACATCCCAAAAGCTTTATCACAACCGCTCTATTCCACTGCTGGTCGAGTTTTTCTTTAAATGCCTGCGACAGCTTGAGTCCTATGCCTTGATCGCCTGCGAGTTGTTCAATGTCTCCTTCCTCAACTGCAATGGTTTCCTCAGCTGGCCAGGCCTTGTCTTCCTCCGTACCTGCGACTGCCTGGTTTCTTGCTACTGCTGCGCGATACGATAGTGTGGATCTGGCCGAGATTTCGTGTAACATCCCGTTACCCATGTTAGGGCTAGAATTGTGAATTTTGAGAAATTTCTAATAAATTAGGAAAATGCACGTCATGCATAAATTAATTGTGACATACACATTTTTGCACATTCATATGATTGTACATGTATTCTTTGGCATTTTCGGGTACAATGGAGTTGTTAAATATGATTAAAATGTGTTTTTGGCAATTTTAGTATTATTTAGGATATTTTGATATTTTTGGTGAATTATGGATTAATTTTCTTGAAAATTAAATTTGATGTGCATTAG
>JAOQMP010000156.1:148308-162630 GCA_027563575.1 Erythroxylum pedicellare | reverse complement strand
GGATGACTTAGATAGATGTGCTACTTTTTCCTCTTTCATGTAGTGTTTTTGTACTAGGTTTATGCTTGATGTACAGACTATAAAGGATGAACGATGTGTAAACTCTTGATTTTGGTGGAATGAAATGAGGGAGAAGTTGGTTTCAAAACTATTGTGATTTTCTATTGATGCTTTATTGGTAAATAATGATATGATGTCATGTGGAATGAATGTAGTGATCGCAAGTAGCTCACCCTTATCATAGGATATGTACCGGAATGACCTGCGGGCGTTCCGGTGCGTAACCAACGGTAAGTGGGTGCTACAGTAGATTCTTCTATTTCTTTCCCGCCAGATATAATAGATTACCATCTGTAAAGAAGTCTTGGTGATTAATCCATCCCTCTGACTTGAGTTAGAGTATTGAATGATAGATTTAAATGTTTCGTTCCAATCAAAAGGTAACCTTGGAAGTTGAATTATGGTCAAAATTTTGCTCCAAAGATTTGTTATAACTGCACTCAAAGAATAGATAATTTTTACTCTCATTTACTTGTTTACATAAGAAATATAGCAGATCATAACTCTTAAACCATCAGTCTTTAGTTCTTAATCTATTCTTTATAATTAACCACAAGAAAATGACAATTTTGGGACTCAAAACTTGCTTCTGTACGGTTTTGTCCCACGAGATTGACTCCATTGGTGCCACCGGTAGATTATGAGCCGATTTGTTATTGAATATCCGGCTAACATATAAAGTCCATATTAACTTATCCTTCTTTTGTACAGCAGATAGCTCAAGTAAATAGCTCTCCAGCAGTTGAAAATGCCTAATATTACGAATCCTATCTCTCTCCTAGATGAATCATGCAACTTTAGCCTCTTTAAAAATCCTACTCCTCAACACTTGTTGAAGTATATATTCTCAAAATTAGACTTTGAATAAAAATGGTAATCCAGATTTTTGTCAACAGTTTCAATTGATGGGTTCCATATTTTAGATTCAAATTAAGTGAAAATGTTCCAACCTTATAATTTATCATAGTTCCATCTTTTTCTTATACTCTTTATATTACAAGAAAAGCAGGAATTAGAGATAAAAAATTACCGATAGAAAAGAAAATGTTGTAAATTACCGACAGAAAATCAATTTTTGTCGGTAACGTTGAAAGAAAAATTTCGTTTAGTGGAGGTAGTAATATCCGTCGCTAAATATGAAGGGAAATCATCTCAGTAAAATTTGCGACGGACTTTAGCGACGGTATGAAATATCCGTCGGTAAAGAAGGCGAGAATTGTTGGCGGAATAAAAATGTTTTGAATTTACCAACGGAAATTTTTCTGTCGGTAAATTTTTAAGGTAAACATCGTCGTCTGCTTTGTTCAAAATTACGAGGATTAATTTGTTCAAAATTACGAGGATTTATCTTAATCTTTTGTTACCCTGTTAATGTTCTACATCATATTTAACTAATATGAAGTAGGATCCATTCACCGTGTTAATCATTTTAGTGTTTGAGATGAATTACAAGATATTTTCTAGTTTAATCATTAAAAATCAATATTAGTGTTTCAAACAGGATAGTGTTATTTTACAAATTAATCTATTGAAAAATTTCAAACTAGTATTTAGGATAAAATAGTACACAAAATAACTTATTATTGCATTAACAACTTATTTTATCATATATAACTGCGGTTCAAATGTAACCGAATCGATGAATTCGTGATTGTGATTATTTAGTACGTACTTTAGTTAATTCTAATTAATAAAGTCATCAATATGTTATATTTAAAAACATTAGATACTACCTTAAAATATTTTTATCTAAAATAATTACCGAAGATTAAAGTAATAAAATAATTTAGGTATTGATATAATGTTACCACTTTGTTCTAAGTAAGGAGTAATTAAGTTTAAGGTGCATTGATCCTAAATTAATTAATAAAAAGGTTATTGTTACTTGAAAAAAGGGCTATTGACCCTCTAAATTATAAAAAGGGCTATTGACCTTCTAAATTATAATCCAAGATCCTCAGGAAAAAAGGTAATATTAAAGATTGTGAAAAATTAAGAGTATCCCTAGTGCTATTTAATTATGAAGATTCTAGATATATGGTGTGATTGTAAGAAGCAATTATTTAGTCATGAAAATGTAAGTTTTAGTGATAATGATACAAATTTCAATTATTTAATTATTTAAAATTAAAAGTGTTGAATGTTTTTCTTTTAGAAAATCAATTGAATTGTTTTGAGTGGATGCACTTTGGAAGAAGTAATCTCTTACTAAGCAATATTATTAGAAATAACGGGAGCATTTCTGAATATTCAAAATAATGAAAGCAAGTTTTCAAGAAATTGTTCGTGTTTTAGCAACAACCAAAATAAGATGAGAGTTATTTTTAGTTTTTCATAATTTTTAATATTAATTTTTAAAAGACCCTAAATCATATTTAGACGATGAAAGTCTCTTTATAACTTAGTTTAGGACATGACAACAAAACAAACCATATTTAGATCAAGGATTTTGAGTGTCTTAGACAGACCTCAATCTCTTAGAAACTATTTAAATATCAATTGGACATTTTTTCTCCTTTAATCATTTTAAGAAAAGTTTTTTTTTAATTTCTCCTTTTCTTAGTTTTATGCATTATACATATCCATACTTTGTAAATCTTGTTCAATTTCTAGTAACTCTGTTTACATCCTAATTGAACACTTTTTCTTATTTAAACATTTTATTAGGAATTTGTGTTGTTTAATTCTTCTTCTTCTTTTTTTATATATATATTTTGTATCCATACTTACTATCTAAAATTACATTTTTGGACGATAGCTATAAGAATGCTTCATTAGTTATTGATATTTTACTCTACTTTTCTCTGGTGACTTTTGTGCTTGTGTTTGCTGAGTTACGTTGAAGTATTTTTGATGGATCTATTACACACACGTAATCTTACGGGTTATGTGAATCTGGATTGGAATGAGACTTCGAATCATTAAGGAAGTGTTGTGGTACTTGGGACTACGGACATGCATGTAAAAGCCGTAATCAAGCTTGCCCATGTAGCAAAGCACGTATCTTTGCAGATATTATGTAGAACTGTACGACTTCTTGCGTAGCTTCCTCATGGTAGTTGTATAAATATGTTAACACAATTCATCTAAGAAGCGCTGCTTATTTCTTAAAATGTGTTGCTTGTCAAGAAGATGCTATGCTGATTGTAGAGATCGGTTAATCTGGTGTATATATACACTATTAAGGCTGTTGCCTTTATCTTGTGATAGTTTCATCTTGTTTTGCTGAAATGGCTTTTATATCTTGCTAATTTTGATGATGAAAATTGAAATGTAAAAGGGACGACAAGGCATCATGAAAACTTAAGGAAACTATATCAAAATCTCATCAATATTCCTACCTACTTCCTTACCAAACCCCAAATCTCTTTACCATGTCCATAACCACAGATTCTAGGGATCTGGCCTACTAGTATTGGTGTACTATTTCTTCCCATACTAAGGTTTTTTCCCCCATATAAGTGTATGCCCACGTATTTAGAGAGGTATGTTACAATTATCCTACAAAAACTCCTGAATCTAAATCTACCTCTTTTTTATATATAAAAGGAAGAAAATCCAGGCCTTAATAATGGCCCGTGGGGTAAAGGCCCCGTACATATCCTCTAAAAGGATAGTAAGACATCCCGAAGGAGGAGATTGTAAATAAGTAATTCCTAGGCCAAAATGCATCGCATGGGATGCTAACCAATTCGCACAATGATTTTCTTCTCGAAACACGTGGTGGAAGTGAACCGTCCATGGTTGATTGAAAAGAGCCCGAATAACTTGTACTAGTGACATGTTATTGTACATCTTCGAGCTTGAAGAGGAAAGAATATTAATGACTTCCAGAGAGTTTATTAGATAAACTTTGATTTTGTTTCGTATGCTTGTGAGAAGTCTATTAGAAAGCCCAAACACTAGTTTGATTAAAGAGGAAATCGCGTACAAGGATAATCAAGAGTTGAGAAAGCATCATTTGACATTCTCTGCGTAGCCTTATTTACGAACGTATTGCTTATTCCAAAAGACCCCGCCCTAAGCGGTTCTACTACCACTAAGACCTCACGAAATGAAAATATATAGGCCAACACTGTTAAAAGACCAACACTATCTTTGTTTCTAAGCTTACAAGAGCAGATCTAAGTAGTTAAGAATGTCAAACTTGGTGGGCATGGTAGGTATCGGTGCCAACCATGCCTAATAAAACAAGAAGGATGGTTGGCCAAGTTGGCCAACCAAACCTTCATTCTCCTGCCTATAAATAGGCAGGAGATGAACGATAAGAAGCAGAGCAGAAATAGAGAGAAAGTGAGGTGAGAGAGAAAGAGAGAAACAAAAATATTATGTATATTTTTGGTCTAGTTTTTCCTTGTAATTCTCCATTTTTTTCTTAGTAGTAAAAGTCTTCTATCCTTGCCCGTGATTTTTATCCTAATTTGGGAGTTTTCCACGTAAAATCTGTGTATTAATTACTATTCCCCTCAGTCCTATTTAGTTGTGAATCTGCTCTAATCTGGTCAATTTTCACAACAAGTGATATCAGAGCGAGGTCAGAAAATTATGACAAATTTTTTGGCGTAATCCGTTCGAAGTTCCGGTGAGCACAGTGAAAGTTGATGAATAGTAACCTCAAAGGTGACAATTATTCATTCATTTAATTTTGCATTAAACTGTGTAGTTAGTGTAATTCAAGTATAAAGTACTATTCACACGTATGGTACTATTCATACATATAGTACTATTTACGTGTATGTTACTATTCACGTATACAATGCTATTCATACATACGGTACTATTTACGTGAAATAGTGGGAGCTACATTTTGTTCGTGATAGAAGCAATGGTAGCAAAATTTGAGATTGAGAAGTTCAATTGGAGTAATTTCTCATTGTGGAAGTTGAAAATAAAGGCAATCTTGAGAAAAGATAATTGTCTGGCGGCCATTAGTGAACGGCCAGCTAGAGCCATAGATAAAAAATGGAACAAGATGAACAGGAATGCTGTAGCTAATCTTCACCTAGCTTTAGCTGATGGAGTATTATCCAGCATAGAGGAAAAGAAGACTGCAAAGAAAATATGAGATCACCTTACAAAATTGTACGAGGCCAAGTCACTACACAACAAAATTTTTTTGAAGAGGAAACTATACACTTTATGCATGACGGAATCCACTTCGGTGATGGAGCACCTAAATACTTTAAATTCTCTATTTTCCTAACTGACATCATTGGGGCATACAATAGAGATAAGTGAACGTGCGGAACTTCTACTCCAAAGTCTACCAGATTCATATGATCAACTTATCATCAATTTAACAAACAACACAGACACTTTAGTCTTCGACAATATTGCAGTTGCTATTCTGGAAAAAGAGAGTCGGCGCAAAAGTAAAGAAGATAGGCTGACAACTTCGCAACAAGCAGAGGCTTTGAGGTCAATGGAATGTGGCTCAAGTAGGAGTCATAGTCATGATATATTAAAATATAGGAGAAAGAAGAATTTCAAGTGCTACAATTGTGGCAAGAAAGTAGACGTACAAAAGGATTGTTGGAATTTGAATAAGAAAAATTCTATTCCTCAAGGAAATGCAGCAAATACTTCAGATAATGGAGATGCAATGGTATGTGAAGCAGCAACGTCTATTAGAGGTAAGAGAAGATTTATTGATGTATAGCTTATCGATTCAGCAGCTGCTTTTCATATGACCTCTCAAAGAGAATGGTTCCATCAGTATGATTCTATTGTTCCATCAGTATGAATCTATCTCTGAAGGATCCGTATACAGCTATAATGATCAAGCTCTAAAGCTTGTTGGTATCAGCACCATCAAATTAAAAATGTATGATGGGACAACTCAGACTATTGAAAAAGTGTAACATATGGAGGGCCTGAAGAAGAATTTGTTGTCTATAAGACAACTGGATGATCTCGGTTTCAAATTTGAGATTCAAAACAAAATCATGAAAGTGATTAAAGGAGCGCTAGTATTTATGAAAGCAGAAAAGATTGTTGCAAATCTGTACATGTTGAAGGAAGTAACTTTGCAAGAAGAAGAGGTATCCGTTGCAGGGACTAATCCAGACCACAAATCTGCAATGACGTGGCATAAGAAACTTGGACATATGTCAAAATAAGGAATGAAGATACTTGCAGAGAAAAATCTACTTCTAAGACTCATAAATGTAATACTACCCTTTTGTGAGCATTGCATTGTGAGTAAGTAACATCGATTGAAATTCAACACATCAAAGTTCAAAAGTAAAAAAAGTCTAGAATTGATTCATTCTGATATATGGCAAGCATCAGTTACGTCCATAGGAGGAGCAAATTTCTTTGTATCCTTTATTGATGATTATTCGAGGAGATGTTGAGCATTTCTTATCAAGAGGAAGGCAAATGTGTTTCCAACTTTCAAATCTTACAAAGCGCGGGTGGAAACACCCAACATCTTCAAGCGGAGTGGTGATAATCAAGTAGAGCGATATCTTGATCTTTTAAACTCATTTATTGCCAATAGGATTTCTTCTTGGGTGTTGAGTGTTTCCACCTACGCTTTGTAAGATTTGAAAGTTGGAAACACATCTGCCTTCCTCTTGATAGGAAACACCCAACATCTCATCAAATAATCATCAATAAAGGATACAAAGAAATTTACTCCTCCTAGGGACGTAACTGGTGCTTGCCATACATCAAAGTGAATCAATTCTTGAATCTCTTTACTTCTGAACTTTGATGTGTTGAACTTCAATCGATGTTGCTTACTCACAATGCAATGCTCACAAAGGGGTAATGTTACCTTTGTAAGTCATAGAAGTAGATTTTCTCTACAAGTATCTTCATTCCTAGTTCTAACATATGTACAAGTTTCTTATGCCACGTTATTGCAGATTTGTGGTATGAATTAGTCACTGCAACGGATGTCTCTCCTTCTTGCAAAGTTACTCTCTTCAATGTGTACAGATTTGCAACAATCTTCTCTACTTTCATAAATAATAGTGTTCCTTTAATCATTTTCATGATTTTGTTTTGAATCTCAAATTTGAAATTGAGATCATCCAATTGTCCTACAGACAACAAATTCTTCTTCAGGCCCTCCACATGTCGCACTTTTTCAATAGTCTGAATTGTCCCATCATACATTTTTAGCTTGATGGTGCCGATACCAACGATTTTTAGAGCTTGATCATTACAGCTGTACACGGATCCCTCAAAGACAAATTCATACTGATAGAACCATTCTCTTCGAGAGGTCATATGAAATGTAGCTGCTGAATCGAGAAATCATACATCAACAAATCTTCTCTTACCTCCAATAGTCGTTGCTACTTCACAGACCATTGTACCTCCATCATCTGAAGTATTTAGGGCATTTCTTTGAGGAATATAATTTTTCTTATTCAGATTCCAACAATCCTTCTGTAGGGGTCCTTTCTTGCCACAATTGTAGCACTTAAAATTCTTCTTTCTCCTGGATTTTGATCTATCATGACTGTGACTCCCACTTGAGCCACATTTCATTGATCTTCCTCTCGTCATCACCAAGGCCCCTGCTTATTACGAAGTTGCTAGCCTATCTTACTTACTTTTGCGCCGACTCTCTTCTTCCACAATAGCAACTGCAATATTGTCGAAAACTAGAGTGTCCGTGTTGTTTGTTAAATTGATGATAAGTTAATTATATGAATTTGGTAGACTTTGGAGTAGAAGTTCCGCATATTCACTTATCTCTATTGTATGCCCCAACGATGTGAGTTGAAAAAATAGAGTATTTAAAGTATTTAAGTGCTTCGTCACCGAAGTGGATTCCGTCATGCGTAAAGTGTATAGTTTCCTCTTCAGAAAATTTTTGTTGTGGAGTGACTTGGCCTCGCACAATTTTGTGAGGTGATCTCATATTTCCTTCGCAGTCTTCTTTTTCTCTATGTTGGATAATACTCCATCAGCAAAAGCTAGGTAAAGATTAGCTACAACATTCTTGTCCATCTCGTTTCATTTTTTATCTGTGACTTCAGCTAGTAGTTCACTAATGGCCATCAGATAATTATCTTTCATCAAGATTGCCTTTATTTTCAACTTCCACAATAAGAAATTACTTCCATTGAACTCCTCATTCTCAAATTTTGCTATCATTGTTTCTATCACGAACAAAATGTATCCCCCACTTTGAGGTTACCATTCATCAACTTTTACTGTGCTCACCAGAACTCCAAACGGATTACGCCAAAAAATTTGTCGTAATTTTTTGACCTCGCTCTGATACCACTTATTGTTAAAATAGACCAGATTAGAGTAGGTTCGCAGCTAAACAGAAATGAAGAGAATAGTAATAAACACACAGATTTTACGTAAAAAAACCTTCAAATTATGGTAAAAATCACGAACAAGGATAAAAGACTTTTACTATTGAAAAAATTGAAGAATTACAAAGAAAAATCAGATCTAAAACTATACAAAATATTTTTATTTCTTTTTTTCTCTTTTTTTCTCTCAGCTCACTTTCTCTTTTTTTCTGCTCTACTTCTTCATTTTATCTCCTGCATATTTATAAGAAGGAAAACATGTAAGATGACTGACCATTTGACTAACTATCACCTTAAAATTGTCAAAGTTTATGATCACAACAATATCTACCATTTCTTTGTGCCTATCTTTTTCTTTTCTTTTTTTGACAGGTTCGACGATGCCAAGTTCTTTCCACCTATTGACGTTACAGGGTTTGACCCTTCCTTCGAGGTTGTTGATGGATATCAAAACCTAGTCATGCGTAAGTATCTGTTCAAAGCAACAAGCTTTAGCAGTTCTTCAAGATAGGTACACCGACAAGAGTATTGGCCCTGGAGACCACCGACCACCGACACGATCTCAGGCATTAATAACTTTTATTTGGGAAAGATTCCTGACAGCAACTCAAACGAAACCTACTAGTGACACAGTTTACGTTGTGAGAACACCCATTAACTTGCGTTCAAGAATGGAAACATCTCTTCCGATGCATTATATTGGAAACTTTATAAAGCAGTGCTTGAAAACAAGGACACGGATTCATATTCCGGTGCTAGTGTCATAAACCAAATTAGGGAAAGAATAAGAAGTGTGGACGCAGAATTTGTGAAGAGACTTGGGAATGGCGAAGAATATCTGAAAATAATGCAGGATAGGGCTGAGGCACTTAGTAGCATGAAGGAAGTTCCATTGGCGATCGCAAGTTGCTTGTTTCCAGTTTACGAAACTGATTTTGGTTGGGGAAGTCCTCTGTCGGTTTCCTTTGGAAAATTTGCTGCTGACAAGTTAGTTTTCTTCATTCCAGCAAAAAAAATAGATGGTATTCAGGTATACCTTAATTTGAAGAAGGAAGACATGTCCAAGTTAGAAAGAGACCCAGAGATTAACGCACTTGCATCTCCAGACCATGATTTCCATCCATCTCTTATGTAGGCATTAATTTCCTGGAACTAGGCCTTAATGGTTTAGCTGCCAGACGTTTCTATGTTTTTTGCAACTGTAATTTTGTTCTATGAAGAAATAAAAGATTAGGTTTTCATTATCTATTTTAGATTTTAACATGCACCCATAAAACTAAAAGCATTAAAAAAGACATATAATGACAAGATAAAATGTATTTTAATTGTATGAATTAAATTAAAATTTTAAAATATTATAAATCAATATAAATTTAAATTTATGAAATGTCTACTTTATTTATACTTATATTTTAATACAACGGTGGATAGGTAGTTAATATACATATACACACACATAATTGATGCAAGTAAATTAAAAGAGAAATGTATTAATTTAAATAAGATTTAATTGATTCATAAATTGATCACGAAGGTTAGAGGGAAGAATAAGTTTCATTTCATTACTTCTAACTATTTATTTAATATATAAAAGAATGTTTTTATATTATTTTTAAAAATTAAGAGATGTGGAGCTGCTTCCAGAAAAGTAACAAAAAGAAGCTGCTAGTAGGACAAAACGTCCGCACAGCTGGAACAAAAAACGCAGCAGCAGCAGTAGTCCACAACAAAACGCACAACACAAGAACAAGTGAAACGACACAGCAAAAGGAAAAGAGAAGCATCATGCAACGGGAATTAAGAATAAGCGCATACCAGCAGAGAGGATGGAACGCAGCATAAATAGAAGAAGATAAAACACAGAAATAAAAGAGCCAAAATGATAATAGTAAGAGGCAGGCAGCAGGACACGCAGAGTAGATTAAACGACAGCAACGCAGAGGAGCCCAACAGAAGAAAACGAAAACAAGTAGCAGCTGGACAGAAGAGGAACAAAACGACAGCTAAGGAAAAAAACGCACAATAGAGGAAATGACCAGTCCAAAACGCAGTGGGCTCTGGACATTTTATGACTGGAGACGTTTTAAACGTAGGAGGGTTTGTTTTTGAAAAGAAGGGACGTCTTTGAGAGGAGAGTACGTGGGCGACTTACCAGA
This sequence comes from Erythroxylum pedicellare, assembly GCA_027563575.1. Taxonomy (NCBI): domain Eukaryota; kingdom Viridiplantae; phylum Streptophyta; class Magnoliopsida; order Malpighiales; family Erythroxylaceae; genus Erythroxylum; species Erythroxylum pedicellare. Next base: position 152,129 of record JAOQMP010000156.1, on the reverse strand, counting down.
GGCAACAAGCGAAGTGGGTGACAGTTTTTAGTATGTGTATAGATTGTCACAAAGTGGCAAAATTGGTGTCTAAGATGTATGATAGGGAAGTAATTGTCAGAGATCGAACTCGATTTCACAAGTCTGAATATAGAAATGCGATTATGTAATTATGTAAAATCAGCTTGGAAAGTCTGAATATATAAATGCGATTATGCAAAAAAACAACTTTTCTTAACCAAAAAAGACGATTATGTAGACTGCGCACAAGTAAATCTCCACTAATGAAAAAGACGAAGGAAACCCATATCCAGGTATATCAATTGAGCCATTTTAGAACTACCCAAATGATATTTATCCACGAAATTCACAACACAAAACAGACCAAGAATACCCATAATCGAGAACTTAGCAAGCCAATTCAAAAGAAAAAACACACCCAAAAATTAAAATAAAAAAGTTACGAGAAAAGGAAACAGAGACAAACAAAACCCATCACCCATGGGAATGAAGAGGAATAACTTACCCAGAAGAGACGACAGATGGTAGAAGGTTGGGTTGACTTGAAGAGAGAGTGAAGTTTCTGGAGAAGAGAATCGCGAGGTAGAGAGTGAAAATGAAGAAGAAGTGAACGCGGGAGTGAACTGTGAAGGATATAATGAAGAAGTTTATGGAGGGAGGTGAAATGAAGCAGAAACGCACGAAGGATAAAAAAGTCGTTAAAAAAAACTTTATTTTTGAAATACTTAAAAATAGGTGAAGAAGGTTACTAACTATTGCTAAAAGTTAAGGGATATTTAATATTAAGATTAAGTATTCTATATATTTTATTCTAATCAAATAAAAGAATAATTAAATTTTAAGAATAAATTAGAAATTGAATCCCTATTCTATTGAATCAAACATGCTATTAAGATTACCAAAATGGCTTTAAAGTGTCGTTTTTATAGTTGGCATCCACCCAAAATATCTTATAATTACGGCCGGACCAAAAAAAGATTATGTAGGACAGGGCCTGATTGTTAGAAACCAATAATTCAAAGTATGTTTCGTAGAAAATTTTGTGTTTTTCATGTGAAGTGCAATAAGACTCTTTGGAATTTCAAGCTTTAGGCCTATGTGATCGGTTCTATGCTATCTATCTAGTATCTACAGTTTTCTTAGTCCAAGAAAGCCAAACAACACAAGAGAAAACTGGTTAAGAAGACTCCACTTGAGAAATTCAAAGCACAACTCTCCATTGAAGAATGATCTAAACCAGCAGGACTTTGTATGTGAAGAAGTGGAGATTAAGTACATTACTGCAGTAAATAACTACACCACAGGAAAGTTATTATTAGATGAAACTCTACAATCTGCAATTTAATTTAGCAGCAAAACGGATGCTCTTATGATATAATGGTGATTCCAACTTCAGTTATTCCTTCCCGTACTTGATAGTGAGCATAACACACCAATTTTGTAATAGTGAGCATAACACAAGAAGTCTTTGCGTGTTATTCCTTCATGTTTGAACTTTGTCTTTACTTCTGTCTTATCCTAACTGTTGCACTACTGTATGCAGAACCAAACGCTGACAATAAAATATGAAATGACAAGGGTGATCTGATCCCCTAGGTTAACTGTCTTTAGTCTGCATGAGCTCTTAGAAACTGTGCTCGTATACACTCTTTTGCTGATGGGTTAGTTCTGGGTTTACAATACCATAATGAAAAGATTATATCATCTGAATGTAATATGATCTCAATAGACTGCGTACTTGTTTATGATTTATCTTACTGTAACAAAGGAATGTTGCAAGAAAAAAACCACCATGAAAGCGATCCCTATAGCATTAAAAAAACCAAAAAGAGCAGCTGGGAGAAACAAAGAACATAATGAGGAAACAATCGAGAAGAGAAAAAGAGAAGAAGCGACTAAGAGAGAGCATGAAAAATAGGCACGAGATCGAGAAAAAGACAAAAAGAAGAACGAATGCATATGAGAGGAGAATGGTGACAATATCTAACAGTGAGGAGATGAATCTGACAGAAAGGACAAACAATATCACAAACAAACCCAGAACAGAACAATTACCCAATTTATAATGAATCCATATATGAAAATACCCATCTGTTTTAGAGGGAGAAGAAGCACCCGTGTGAACAAGAAAGGATTTTGTTTCTTCAGCAAAAGGATTCCATAGCCAAAAAGCTCCATCTAAGCCGGTGGTGTCTGGGTTTCGAAAAGACCAGGTCGTTTTGTTTCCAGTCATTGTTGACCATGATAGTATTAGATGGAATTTCAGTTGTTAGATTTATGTTAAGTAGGCAAATGCAAGCAAATAAACTTAGTTCATGTTCATAGCGATGAGACTTGTTCACATTTAAAGGCAGTGTATTTTACCTGAAATTGGATATACATTTATAGGCATCAGTCTTTGCCAAATGTTTGTTTGTTTCAGTTTTGAAGTGTAGAAAAGTATTTTTTATCGCAAAAGTTATTTAAAAAAAATGAGTGTTTGATCGCAAAATTTAAAAATACTTTTTAAATAAAAATAACTTTTTTAAATACTAAAATACAACTTTTTAAGATCCTCAAATTAGACTTCAAATATTATAATTTGTGTCAATTACGTTTATAACATGTGATGTATAAAAACCTCTCTTCCGAGCAGAACCAAAATTTCTCTCTTTTCTCTGCCTCTGCTCTACGATCTGGTTCAATCATTTTATGGTTAGTTTTTTTTTTATTTCGATTTCCTCCTTTGCGCTGCAATTTCTATTCTCCTTTTTTTTGTTATATTAATTATTCCTTTGTTCCAACCACTTAGAAGCAACTCATCTGATCGTCTTCTTAAGTAAAGGAAAGTTCTTTGAGTACTCCAACAATTTAAGGTTTTACACCTTTACACCTGTATCTCTACCTACCTTCTCTACCTCTATTTATTTCATTTTCTTGCATGTTTTTGCTCCCACCTCTCCTCTGCTTCAATGATTTTTGTTCTAAACCATCTTCTAATCATTTGGCTCTTCACGGGAAAAAACCCACAAAGCTTAAATTGTTGTCTTTTTACTTTTAATTTGATTTTAGAGTGTTATTGACTAGAATAGCCCAGTGGGATTCACGTGATTTGCAACTGTGAAGAATATTATATTGACCACGTAGCTTAAATTCGCTCTCCTGTCTCTATATACTCAGAATTAATACAGTACTCATAGAATCATAATTATGCAAGCTTTCTGCACAATGACGGAAACGTCTTTGGTCTAGAGTATGAAGATGGGTGGCATGTGATTTGTAATGATTAGCAATACCTCCCTTGGATGAAAGCTTTGTCTATTATGTTTCTGATTAGAATCAATAAGAAGCTTGAGCCTTGAGTAGAGATATAGTTTAACATGCTGTGTTCCTTAGAATCAATAAGAAGCTTGAGCCTTAAGTAGAGATATATAGTTTAACATGCTGTGTTCCTAGATTTACGGGTTTGCTTTGCTTATGCATGCAAACAACAACAAACCCATTTGTCTTTTTTCTTGTGGTTCATTATTTGATACTGTTATTGCAGGGTTTTTTATTATGGCAAACCGTAGAGAAACTTTTATCTGTTTAAAACCCTGCCTAGAATTTGTACTATAGAGATTCTTGTATTATATTCCAAGCACATTTGAGTATAGATAGAAAAATGTCCACAAAAGATATAGAGTATTGTAAAATTTTTAGCACTGTTGAATCTTTACTGAAAGTTCTGTCAGGCTTTTTAAGAGAGGAGTAAGTATCGAATCTGAGAACACTAATAAAACCTTTGCATGGCCTGTTTTATTTTTTAAAATAAAGATACAAGGTTTTATTTTTAACATCAT
>JAOQMP010000156.1:124812-146021 GCA_027563575.1 Erythroxylum pedicellare | reverse complement strand
ATCTAGTGCACGACGATCCCTAGTAAACCTTCTAAGAGGCTCATGTATAATAGGTTCATCCTCTACTTGATCTTGTTGTTGCACTGGTTTTTAGACAGGTTCATTAACCAGTCTATTCTCCTCAACGGTTGAAGCTAGTACCGTATGTGTTAATTTTAAAACATCAAGTAAAGGTTGCTCAATATGCATCTGATGCTCTCGAGCTTGTGTTGATTCATCAAAATCTTGAATTTCATCAAGATCTCTTTCTACACCATGACTTCGTTCATTAAAGAACTCCCTTTCTAAAAAGGTTGCATTTCTGGCTGCAAACACTTTGTGTTCAAAAGGGTCATAGAAATAGTATCCCATAGTTTCTTTGGGACAACCAACAAATCTACACTTGTCAGATCTAACTTCAAGCTTATCTGGCTGCAATCTCTTGACATAAACTGGACAACCCCAAACTTTCAAATGTTTTAGGTTAGGCTTATGTCCTTTCCACATCTCATATGGAATTTTAGTGACTACTTTAGTGGGAACTTTGTTTAATAAATATGCAGCGACTTCCAAAGCATATCCGCATAGGAAGATAGGAAGATCAACGAACCCCATCATGGATCTCACCATATCCAATAAGGTTCGATTTCTCCTTTCTGAAACACCATTGTGTTGTGGTATTCCTGGAGAAGTCCACTGAGACAAGATTCCATCTTGCCTTAGATAATCAACAAATCCATATCTTGACATATCATCAGTGAAGGTAATAAAATAAGAATATCCACCTTTAGCTTGAACTTTCATAGGCCCACATACATCAGTATGTATGAGTCCTAAAAGTTTACTAGCTCTCTCTCCAGTTCCGGTAAAAAGAGATTTGGTCATTTTGCCTTTGAGACAAGATTCACAAGTTTCATATGATTCCTAATCATATTGACCAAGGCATCCTTCCTTGTGCAAAGTGTTTACTCTTTTCGGACCAGTATGACCAAGGCTACAATGCCAAAGGTAAGTTTGATTTGATTGATTATCTCTCTTCCTTTTATGACCAGAAACATGCATAATTGGATAAACAACTATTTCAGGTAAGATATAAAGACCTAATTGTAAATAACCACTGACATATAATTCATCAACATGAAATATATTACATTGGTTATTCTTAAAAATTGTATGAAATCCACGTTTGTCTAATAACGAAATGGAAATAATGTTCAAAACAAACTTAGGAACATAATAACAATCTTCTAATAATAAAGTCTTTCCTGTAGGCATTACAAGAGAAATAGTTCCTACAGCTAGGGCAGCAACACTTGCTCCATTCCCAACTTATAGCTTTACTTCTCCCTTCTTCAATCTCCTACTGATCCTTAGACCTTGCAACATATTGCAGATGTTAAAGCTACTACTAGTATCTAATACCTATTTTGTAGAATCAATAGTAGTTAAAGAAATAATGAAAACATTTTTCATAAAAGTCCTTCCTTGTTTCTTGCCTTTCAAAGTAGCCAAATACTCTGGGCAGTACCTCTTCCAGTGTCCCTTCTTTATACAGAAAAAACATTAAGCATCCTTTTGGTCAGCTCTCTTCTCCTTACCCTTGGATTTGTTTCAAACACCCTTCGGTGCAAGATGATTTTTCTTAGGCTTCTTCTTGCCCTTCCACTTACGTTTAGACGAGTTACTAACCAGGTTCACAGACCATGACTGTAACCTCCCACTCTCGCAAGACACGTTCCCGACATCTTGAATGACATCCAAATACGTACCCCACAAGAGTGACATGTTAGAGCACTTACATCATTAATTTAATCATGGCATCATCATTTAATACCTAAATGTCATAATATTTTAAAATTGAATTCCTCATTTCATTTTACAAAATCCTCCAAATATGTACATTATCAAACTAAATACAAAACAAGCTACATACATGAGGATTTACACAAAAATTTCTATATAATCCTTCAGTCTCAGCTGACCGACCTTTGAGCCATTTCTTTGATCCAAAAAATACAAAAATTATGCTTCTTGTAGAGTCTCTCTGTCACTAGTGTCCTTTCTCAGCCCTGAAATTTCAACGTTGCAATTTTGGTGAGTTTTGCAAACTCGGTGAGGTAACCATCCTCGATGGTTCACTCAATTTATACAATACATGTAATCACATAATTTACATCATTTTAGTTATCATTATGTAGTATCACATAACACTTTATTCACAATGGTCATGTTCTCATTTAAATACAAGTTAACAATACATTTCAGTCATTCAAACATACATAACAAATGTATATGCAATACTCATGAGACTCATTTTCAATTATTACGTTGTTGTGATCGAATGCCTATAATTGTCTTGTATTTATTTTAGATACCAGGCTCATTAATAATTGTCCCTTATTCATTGGGGATAAAGGGCTCATTATACATAGTGAACCTTTGGCTCTTAATCACATTATGAGCTTTAAGCTCATTTTCAGTGACTAATTAAGTCACAACTACCATTATCTGGTCATGCATTCATATAATGAAATGTATCACATAAATTCAATCAATTAAAAGTGTTCAATATTACACAGTCATTTTCACTATCGTATTTTCATTCACATTCATCATTGGACCTTGATCTGGCGTTCAACATAAATGTGAAGAATCATTTATTTCATCAAAGAGCACTTCCAATATCTCATTCATGCATCAAATGCCTCGAACATTCAATATCCAGAATTAACACAATCAAATTCACGTTCATAAGATAATTTAGAACATAATTTAAAACAAACAATTAATTAAATGAAACCATCTAGGTTACTCACTGGTTGCTCTAGAAAGCTATTACCTCGAAGTCCTGACAACGTCTGGATGTGGTTGTCTAATCGCTCTGGATGTGGTTGCCCAAATCTCTCTTCTATATCATGGAATATACATTTACACATACACATATTACAAATTTGTACAATTATATAAGTACTCCTTTCTACATATATGTATATATAGATCATGTACTATGCATGCTCAATGACAATTTCGGGTATTTTTCCATTATTATTATTACATGATCATTCATATATCAAAACTCACATAAGTATAATTTGAACTTAGGTTTGCACCTCAATGAAACAAATTGAATCTAAGTTCATAACTCAATTGATCATTCCAGCTTTTTTTTAAAATAGACTTTCAGGTCCATTTTACATGGTCATTTTGATGAGGAAAAGGAAGTATTTAGGTATCATCTTCTTCTAAACAAATGTTCCCATATGTCTTAAGTTTCTAATGGTACCAATTTCTCACAATTTTGTTCAGTATTTTGCAATTTATTCACAAAATATTTCAGACTATACTTAAACTGCAATAGTACTTTGTTCTCAACTTCAATCCAGATTTTGAAATTCTTAGAGACAGAATTAAAATTCAATTCCTTCATAAAATTTGTAACCATATGTATCTAGTTTAATATAAATTAAAAATAATCTCATTTTGATAGCTACAGATCAAGATATGGCCAAAATACCAATGTCTATTAAGTGAAAATGCTCATTTAACAATATTCTAGCACCCTTCATCATTTTCATCCTAAACTCATCAATCAATACTTTCCTAATAAATTTATATGGCCATAGATTTTAGTGGAGACAAAGAAAAATGTGTGAGGAGTTTGTGGTTCAAATTTCAAGTCATTTGGAGGTCAGGAGAAGAAGTTACAGCCAAAAGAATGAAGGATGTTTGAAACTGTCAACTATCAGTATGCCTTCATTTTCACGATCGTGTAACTCTAGCTGATTCTCCTCTGTCACAATTGTTCCCGTGCACGATCGTGCACTGCAAGATGCTTCCTCATTGTCACAATCATGCTCATGCATGATCGTACTTTTCCAAATAGTTCTTCATTTTCACGATCATGCTCATGTACGATCGTGTAAATCCAAACTTCTCCTCATGGTCATGATCATCCTTCTGCATGATCATGTGACTCCATAAGATTCAACAGAGAGTTCTAAACTGTATATTTTCATTTCTTCTGCCTCTCTTTGTCTAAATCCAACATTTCTAACTTATATCTATTATTTTCTCTTCATTTTGACTCCCATTGAGCTCAACTCATTGACAAACAAATCAAAATCCATTAAACATCAAAAACAGAATATAGATATATACGTATATTCATCCTAGCTTCTACACTTCTTCATTTTCTGCAGTTCTTCAATTTCTTTACCACCTTCATTCCACATCTCACTATCATCTTAATCCTTCTTATAGCATGACATCACATTACTCTTTGTTTACCTTAACTCTAGCCTCATTTTAATTAATCTCTATAACACCCAAAGAGATTCACATAATAACAGTGAAATAGAGCATACGTATCTCAACTTTCATGAATCTTCTACACTCTTTTTATACACACTTTCAATGATTTTTCTATCACAAAAATCATTTCAACACCATCTTATAAACTATTGATCATCAAATATGCAAAAACAACACATGCGGCATACCCTAGTTTTTCACTCACATTTTAGCATAATAAATTCAACCTCGTTTAACACAGAACTATTAATTAACATGATGCATGTTTTATTCTACATATCAAGAAAAACTATACGATACTTACTCGTTTAAAACTCCAAATTCTTCAAAATTACTTGCAACCTAACTTTCTAGTATAAGAAGATCATCAACCGTTGAAGGTTGTAAGGTTAGGTATTTCAGGGACAGTGAAGAGGATAACAAAAGGAAAATAATGAGTGAAAAGTGAGGGCAAAGCTTGCATTGTGAGGGTGAGCAAATTTCTGGAAGTAAATAAATTTACAGAAGATGAAGAAAGTCATGAGGAAGGAGAAAGAAACAGATTAAACAATTAATTTGGTCTTTCTAGTATAATCATAAAATCAATATTAGGTTTGACAAGTAACACTTGTCACTTGTCCAATTTCTATGAGTTTAAACTAAGTTCTCTTATTAAACTAGTCCAATCTACTCCAATCGTCTCTGAAATTTTCTATTACATTTGTAAACAAATCCCAAAGTCATCTATAAAATTCTCCACTATCATTTGACTCTTATTTCTACTACCATTCATTAATTGACTTGCTACTTAGCATTTTTCCTAGTCCAAAAATACTCATAATTTCATAAACTTCCTAAATTTCACCAAAAATTCCAAATCAATAAATATTATCACCAAATCAATTTTCAACATATATAAACCACAATTTTCTACATATTCACATTATAAATCAATCATACCTGGAAAATGTCAATGAATACATGTACAAATATTTTAATGTACAAAAATCAATATTCACATATGTAAGTATGTTATATTATGCATGAGTATGAAATGCAGTTTCTAACTTCTGAATAAACTCTCGTATACACTATTCTAGGGTTCTAGTCCCTAATATAGGATAATGGGATATTATAATTATCCCCTTCTAAATTAAATTTTGTCTTCGAAATTCTTACCTAATTATTCGAACAGGTGGGGATATTGTCTCCTCATATGATCCTCCATTTCCCAAGTTGCTTCCTTAATCAAGTGATTCCTCCAAAGGACTTTTACCAATAGAATTACTCGGTTTCTCAACTGTTTTGTCCGATAACCCACTATCTTGATCAACTCCTCAACATCACTTAGGTTACTAGCAATTTCAATCTCTTGAGTTGGTAACACATGCGTTGGATCAGATCGGTATCTTCTGAGCATACTCACATGAAATACATTATGTAACTGAGACATCTCATTTGATAAGGCTAACTTGTATGCCAAAGGTCCTATCCTCTTAATGATCTTATAAGGACCAATGTACCTAGGACTCAATTTGCCCTTTTTACTAAACCTTAGCACTCCTCGCCAAGGTGATACTCTTAGAAACACTCTGCCTCCTACATTGTATTCCATATCCCTTCGATACTGATCCATATAGCTCTTCTGCCTATCTTGAGCCGCTTTAATTCGACTTCAGATAAGTTTCACTTTATCCATAATATCTTATAATAGTTCTGGGCCTTTAACCATTCTCAGGCCCTCTTCATCCCAATATAGAGGCGATCGACATTTTCTGTCATACAATGCCTCATATGGTGCCATTTTGATACTATTGTGATAATGATTGTTATAAGCAAATTCAATCAATGCTATATACTGATATCATGCTCCTTGAAACTCCAATACACATGCTCTAAGCATATCCTCAACAGTCTTGATTGTCCTCTCACTCTGTCCATCTGTTTGAGGATGAAATGCAGTATTAAAGTTTAACTTTGTACCCATAGCTGATTACAAGCTTTTCCAAAATCTCGAAGTAAATCTAAGATCCTTGTCTGATACAATAGACACTAGAACCCCATGCAGTCTAACCACTTCATTCATATATCTCCAGGCTAATCGATCTAGTGAGTTATTCTCTCTCATTGGTAAGAAATGGGCCGACTTAGTCAATCGGTCCACCACAACCTATATAACATCATTTTACCTCAGAGTCTTAAGCAATCCCATAATAAAATTCATAGTAATTCGTTCTCATTTTCACTCTAGAATAGGCAACGAATATAACTTTCCAACCGAAGCCTGATGCTCAGCCTTAATATGTTGGCATGTTAAACACTTAGAAACATCTTTAACTACTTGCTTCTTCATTCCAAGCCACCGGAAATGTTGCTTCAGCATATTATACATCTTGGTAGTACTAGGATGTATAGCATAAGCGGTCATATGAGCTTCCTCCAGAATTTCCTTTCTCAGATCATCCACATTAGGCACACATAGCCTCTGCTTTAGCAATAATGTCTCATCTCTCAGTTCAAACTCAGAATCCAGTTTCATTTTCAACTTCTCAATGAGCTTCACCATTTTAGGATCTTTACTCTAGACTTTTCGAATTCTATCATGTAACGTCGATCTTAGCTTCAATGTATCAATTAATGCCTCATTATATTTTAGATTCAACTCTATATTTAAAACTCTCAAATGGATTAAGCTCAGTAACCTCAATATCTAAATCTGAGCTACACTGCTATTCGACTTTCTGCTCAAAGCATCAGCCACCACAGTAGCTTTCCCTAGATGATACTCAATTATGCAATCATAGTCTTTTAATAACTCTATCAATCTCCTCTGTCTTATATTCAGTTCTTTCTGACTTAATAGATACATTAAACTCTTATAATCAGTGTATATCTGGAATGTCTCTCTATATAGATAATGTCTCCATATCTTTAGAACAAAAACAATTACAGTAAGCTCTAGGTCATGTATCGGATAATTAATCTCGTGAGACCTTAATTGTCTCGATGCATAGGATATCACCTTACCATATTGCATCAATACACATCCTAATCCTCAATGCGAAGCATCATTGTATACTATATATCCTCCAGTTCCCAATGGAATAGCTAACACCGGTGCTGTAGTCAACCGATGGTTCAATTCCTCAAAACTCATTTGACAGTCATCATTCCATTTGACTACTACATTCTTCCTTAGAAGTTTAGTCAGAGGGGTTGAGATCAATCAGAACCCCTCGACAAACCTCCGGTAATATCTGGCCAATCCTAGGAAACTCCAGATTTTTGATACATTCATCGGAGCTTCCCACTTCATCATCACCTCTACCTTTTTTGGATCCACTTGTATGCCTTATCTAGATACTATATGACCCAAAACTACTACTTAATCTAGCCAAAATTTACACTTGTTGAATTTGGCATACAACTGTTTCTCCCTCATAATTTGCAAGATCACTCTCAGATGCTCAGCATGTTCTTCTCTGTTCTTTGAATACACTAGGATGTCATCAATAACCATAATTACAAATCGATCCAGGTAGGCCTGAAATACCTTATTCATTAAAGCCATAAATGCAACTGGGGCATTAATTAACCCAAATGGCATTACTAAGAACTCAAATTGCCCATAGCTGTTTTTAAACACACTTTTTGACAAATCAGTCTCTACTATCTTCAACTGATAGTACCCAGATCTCAAGTCCAACTTAGTAAACACCTGAGCTCCCTACAACTGATCAAAAAAATCATCAATTCTAGGCAATGGCTTGTTCTTCACTATTACTCAATTCAGTTGCCTATAATTAATACACAGTCTCAGAGTTCCATCTTTCTTCTTTACAAATAAAACTAGAGCTCCCCAAGGTGAAACACTAGGTCTAATGAAACCCTTTTCTAGCAACTCATGTAACTGAGCCTTCAACTCCTTTAGTTCCATAAATGCCTAGGATAATATCTATCTCCTTAGTATAGAAATTCATGATAGCCCTATAAACAGTGAGCCAATCTGTGCCTAAGATAATATCTATCTCCTTTAACGGTAGTATGATCAAGTCTTCCTCTAATTATGCCTGATCAATTCTAATCAAGCACCCCTTGCAGTCTTCTCTTATTACTATAGCACTACCAATTGGAGTACTCACCTCTAATCCATGCCTCAATAACTCTCTATCACAATGTAATCTAGACGTTAGATGTAGTGTAATAAAAGAATGTGTAGATCCAGGATCTAGCAATGCAAATGCTTCATAAGTAAAAATAAGTAACGCACTTGCAACGACATCTGGAGAATCCTGAGCCTCCTGTCTAGTCATGGCATAAATTCTGGCTTGAGATTGTGGTTGATTGCTTTGCACCTCAGTCCTGATTGTAAAACTCCCAGAGCTCACTCTGCCTCTACCACGGCCTCTCTGTCCAGACCCACTAGCTCGGCTCTATTGGACAGTAGCTTCACTCACTGATCCACCTCTTATATCAGACTGTGCTCCGATAACGGTAGGACAATCTCTGAGTTGATGTTCAAAAGAGCCGCATTTAAGGCAAGCTCCAGACAATCTCCAACACTCACCACTGTACTTCTTCCTACAGTGTTCACAAGTGGATAATTGACTCGCTACCGCTGTAACACCCCACTCCCATTTGACACATGCACATCCACCCTTCGAACACACATGCACATGTCTGATAGAAATGGTGTGTTAACCATTTCACCTTCACTATATCGCATGGCATCGTAAGTAAAACCGTAAATAACATATTGTCTGAAAACCAAAAATTTCCTCATTTCATTTATCAAACTGTAATTCACACTGTAGCATTAACCATCATCCATATTTTACAATGTCAACCAAGAGTGTTTACAACTCATTCTACATAATATGCTATATACATAAGGAAACTAAATAAAAATTAAAAAAATTATTTCTTCAGTCTTCAGTCCCAGCTGACCAACCTTTGAGTCATAACTTGTACCAAAATTCAATCTTAGCAACTAAGTCATCGCTTTCTCGAACCTGAAATTGTCAATGTTACAATTTTGATGAGTTTTGCGAACTTAGAAGAGTAACCATCCTGGATGGTTCACTCTTGTCATACAACACAACAATTCATATTATTATGTAATTCACATAAACTTGGTCACATCCACTAATATTATGAGTCACTTGTTCACAAATCTTAAAATTCAAACACAAGTTTATACCATTCATTATCAACATATTCATACAAGGGAAGTCATCAACAATGCAGTTATTCAATTTATTCGTATCATATTTGAATGCAATGTTTATGAGACTCAATTCATTTATTACATTGCTGTGACTGTGGTGTAGGACCCCGTTTCTAGAGTCTAACTCAGAGGTCATAGAAATGTGAGCTCAGATATATTCCAATGAAAATCACAGCATTTGCAGTGCCGGACTTTACCGCGGTAACAAAATATTTGTCGTGGCGAACCGCTGGGAGAAATTTCTTCACTGTGGCAAAAAGACAGAAGTAATTCCCAATTATCCTTCGGGACAATTTCGCCATGGCGAAACTTTGACTTCGCTACGGCAAAGTCTTGAGGTTGTCAAAACACACCTAAGAGCCTTTTCCAAAGGTCTCTACATCTATCCAATCCTTACTTTCACTCTAAGTTGTCCTGAATTCACTCCCTCTACGATAACATCATTTCATGACAATTCAACTACCAATGTTATTTCTTCATACTCTCTAATATCTTTTTTTAAAAACATTTAATTCATTTCTTATAACTAATTCTCATTCTTCACAATTTCCTATCTTTCTTTGTTTTTCCATAGCACATCTCACTTATATGTTACAACAATTCGTAATCAAAATGATCAATCTCAAAACGACAACTTCCTCAAGTACACCTAATTTTAACTCAACCTCATCCATACGCAAATTCATATTTCATTAACCTCAAAAGTAAAGAGTTTTAGAAAGCTTTAATCACATATAAACATGACATCATTCGCTTAATACAAATACACATGGATGCTCATGTTCGATATGTTGCTAAAGCTACTCAAAAATCAAACTAGCTTAGTACAAAAGCTAACTATCTTGTAGTTGCCAAATGCCTTTATGCTCTTGATCACTCAATTTCTTGCTCATCACCTGAAGATGGGGAGGAGTGGGGGTGAGCTTGAAAGCTCATGGGTAACAGGTTTATAACGGAGAAACAAGTAAAAACCATTAAAATATTTATTTGTCATGGTAAAATTCTTATTGAATCATAAAATGCATGGTTCTCAACCAATTCACAGTAACACAAATCATGTATGCATCAACTTGTAGAGATATCATAAGCATGTAAGCACATTATAATGGTTTGGGTGGATCCAAAACAGAACGTACTACACATTTTCACATAATGGTCCTGTGTAGCCATAAACAGAACGTACTATCAAAATCCCACATAGTGGTCATGCGTAGTTGTGAACTTATGGGAGTCCATGAAGGATCTCCATGCCACTAGTGGGCTGGCGGGAGAAGCCTTTTGTCAAAGTGCACTTGGCTTAACTTAGGGAACCACCACAAACCCACATAACATGTATTTCATGACTTGAAAACAGATTGCCCAAAAAGGCACTTTTCGGAAACATGATTTTCATAAGCATCACATATTTCAAAACCATTTCCATCTTCATCTTATAATCATCAACAAATCAAGTACCAAACAAGTGGAAATTTCTTAAATCATTCAAACAGCAATAATACAATATTTATAAACAAACTAAATCATTTTAATTTTATTGCTTTTGAAAACATAGTTATGGCTCATTAACTATATTATAAGCATGTAACCCACCTTGAAATCCATGCTTATAAACTTGCTCAAAGTGACCTCTCCCCTTGCTCCTCTTGCCTTCCTTGATTTCCTTTAATAATAATCAAAAAAATCCATTCAATAGGAATTCCAATTTAGAACCCAAAGAAACATATTCACTAAAATCCATGCAGTTCCTAAGCTTTTTGAACCCAAAACTGTTTCAAAAATTCAGACTTTCAGGTCAAATTTCCACTATCATTTTGATCAGTTAAATGAAGAAATTTGGTAACACTTTCCTATATAAAATTTTTCCCCATTTCCTTATGATTTTAATGACACCAAAATCATTTAATTTGGTCCAAAAATCTGAAAGTTATACCCCAAATATTTTCAGACTGTTCTTATGCTGAAATAATATTCTATGCTCAACTTCCATCCAAAAATTGAAATTCTTAGAGACTAAATTTGAACTCAATTTTATCAGAAAAATTGTATCCCTATGTCTCTAGTTTACTTAAAATCAAAAATCATTCTATTTGGATAACTAAACAAAAATTTATGCCTAAAATACCAAAGTATGTTCAAGCTGTATAGAGAAAACTTCGTCGTGGCGAATCAAAAAGTTTATCGCAGCAAACTTTGATTTCCTGCAGGTTGGCCATAGCGAACCTCAGAGTTGGCCATGGAGAACCATGAGGACTTTTCCATGGTGAACTTTTGCAGAAACATGAGTCTTCTCCTAATTTTTTTCCAGATTCTTACTCTATTCAACCTCATTTTACTTCTAACTATCACCAAAACATGCTTCATTCATCAAATCAAGAACAATGATGCGTATACTTACTTGTTTATCCAAAGCTTCTTCAATCACCATGAAACCCTAGCTTACAAATCCATAAAAATAAAAAATGATTCTTTAGTTCTTCCTTTCTTCCAACACAAACCCCACACAAATCCATTGCTCTAATCCCTTTTCTAACAAAGCAGGAAGGAGAGATGATTACCTTAGCAAATCCTCTTCCTTATTCTTCTTTTCACGTTTTCTTCCCTCTTTCTTAGCTCTCCACACACACTTCTCTTCTCCTCTCTCTTTCTTTCTTTCTTCTTTTCTTATTAATTTAAGATAAACTTTTACCCTTCCTTATTTCATCTAGTACCTTCTAACTACTTAACTAAATCCTTGATTCAATTAACCAATGAAATAAATCCTACTAGCATAGACATAATAACTAACTCCCAAAATTATTCCATTAAAATCTCATAATTCATTTAAATCATGCTTAATTTAAGAAAAAAATTCGGGGGCCAACATTTGTGACTTTTTCAATTTCCCGTATCTGTTGTGGATACTGGGCTCTTTTATAATATCCCTTATCTGTTGAGGATATAGGGCTCTTTAAACACATTGAGCCTTAGGCTCTAATCACGAATGTCTGAGCTTTAAACTCTTTTTTATTGACAACATCCACAATTTAGTCATCACATTCAATCACTTTCAATGGCATTCATTTTCGTATTTGCGCATTAACGAAAAACATCGGGCTAGGTCAACCATTCAACTTTTCAGATAAGAAACAAATAGTCAATCTCATTCACATACAAGTAGCACTTCCAATGATGTTTACATGCATCAAATGCCTCGGACAATTATTGTCTGAAATTCAGAACACAATTAGCACATATCAAATTCAATTTAGTAATAAAGAGAACAAATTAAGGTGAGATCATCTTAGGTTACTCACTATTGCTCCCTTTTTGCTTATTGCCTTGAAGTTCTGACAATATCAGGAAGCGGTCGCTCTAGTTACTCTTCTATATGCAATCAAAGACAATTTCATGTTACCACATTATTTATGTAACTAAATATGCATTTTTATAAATGTATCATGTAACATGCATGTTCAATGACATATGCCTGAGTATACTTCTATAATAAACTGATGCAAAGATCAATTGTACTCTAAATGTGTCAAAATTCATACACCCATTAACTATTCCATCTTTCTTTTCATCACAGACTTTCGGGTCTACTTTACATAATCATTATGACAAGAAAAATGGAGTATTTCTGTAATACTTTATTCTAGACAATTGTTCCCATGTGCCTTAAGTTTCTAATGACACTAAGATTGTACAATTTGGTTCATTATTCTATGAATTATGCTCAAAATACTACAAACTAAGTATATTTGAAATTTTGGCTAGGGCATGATCATGCATTCAAAGTTGTACAACCCATATCTCTTAATTCCAATATCCAAAAATTACAAACTTTATACAATTGAAAGCTAAGAGAATAAACTACAACTTTTGTGAAGACACCTTTGTTTGATTCGGCCTACATCAATACAGTTTATTCGATAACAACAAGATATGATTTCTGTCACTGGTAGTGCTACAACCGAAGTCAAGACTCAATTTCAAGCTAAATTTTAAGACCCTTAAGGAAAGAATTCAAATTCACTTTCTCTTAAAAATTGTATCCAAATGTCTCTAGTTCAATGTAAATTAAGAATCATCTCATTTGGAGATCTATTGATCAAGATATAATCAAAATACTGACGTATGTTAAGTAAAAATACTCTAGTTCATATTCACACTTCAAAAACCAAAATCATACACACAAACCATCACCTTCTACTTCCTCTCTAACAATTCTTAACAGCATCTATATCCCACTTTTCAAATCTTTCCGCAGTTAACAACTTCACAAACTTTTATTAAACTCAAAATTCAAGATTAAACATAAACATCATAAACAAAACTCATACATGGTTATCACCCTTTTTCTGTTTTCTCTCTCTGCTACATTTTGCTCATAATCAAAAACAATCCAAAATTCTAAACAAAACCTATATGGTTTACATCTCATTTTTCTGCTATTGCTTCAGCTAAACTTAGATAATCATAGTCACCAAGAAAAAAACATATACATCTATTCCCCTTTCTGCACACTCTACTGCACCTTTTTTTCATTTTATTCCTTCATCACTTAACATCACTGAAGCTACTCACTTAACACAACTCAAATATATATCCAATTACAACCATTAAACATAAGCATAACCCATTTATAGAACCAGAAAATTAAAACTCACTTACTTGATTTCAGTGAAAGATCCAACAGAACTGAAGATGTGCTTACGGTGAAGAGAGGGAAAACCAAATAAATGAAACAAACAAGTTTTTCGACTAGTAATTATACATCAATTATCAGATGTTTCGATGATGGATAAGTGAAGAGAGAATTCTTAGTGTTGGAGCATTCGGTGAGGAACAGAACAAAGGGGCAGAAAATTTTTCTCTGAACAAACAAGATGATTTTATGGGTGGATAACTCAATGACAAATGGCAACCATACATATGGGCCATTTGTCACTCGCCATTTGTCTCTTATTCCATTTTTTCGAAAATACCCCAAATTTTTAGAAATTTCCTAAAAATTCACCAAAAATTCTGAAATAATAATGACACTCTCCAAATAAATTTTCAACACATAAAAAGCATAATTCTTATTTTAATCGCATTTATAAATCAATTATACTCGAAAAATATCAATGAATGCATGTACAATTATTTCATGAATATCAACACAATTCACATATTTAAATATGTCATCTGATACATGAAATGCACTTCTAATTTCTCAGTATACTCTCATTTATACTATTATGGGATCCTAGCTCCCTAACATGGGACATTGGGATGTTAAAACCGCTCCTCTTCCACTACCAAATTGCATAAAACTACCCCTCTGTCTAAACTCCGACTGTCTTGATCTAGTCGATGGTCGAAGGGATCTGTTCTGGAGTTTACTAAATCTTCTGCCAAAACTACTCTAAAATTCACTGGGCCCTTTCATTCGGGACTCCTACCTATACTTTGCTTGTCCCTCTCTCAATAGCTGCTCAATTCTGATCGAAATAGCTCTCAACTCAGTGAAACTGATCAAGTTGGTGATTGCTAGCCTTGTCCTAATCTCCATGTTCATCCCATCTTCAAACCTCCTACATTTATTTTCTTCAATAAGAATCAAGACACTAGCATACCTCATCAGCTGATTAAACTTGATTTCATACGTTTAGGACACGTTTGAACAATTCTTTGTTTCATAAATTTTATAGAAAAAGAAAAAGAAAAAGAAAGACTGAAAGATACCTTTTACAATACATGTGCAAGAAGGCATCAGGTCATCTATGCCACTAACCCTGGTCCTATTCTGTGCCACAACAAATACGTCAACGTTTTCATTTTAACTAAACAATGTCTCGGCTTGACGCTCGTCTAATCCAAGCCATTGCCACATCCTTCTTTTGATTTTTCTTCCCGCTTTACTTCTTTAATCTCACTCTCAACTCTTTCCATCCATATTTATTAGATATTGCTCTAATAGACGATCAGCTTTTACCAACTTGCTCCGTTCTTCATCTTCTTCTTATGGCCTTTGAAACTCTTTATCTTCTTCTTCTATCAAAAACTGCAAGCCCAATACTTTGGATTTTGTGTTTAATTAGTTATTACCCCCCTCAGAACTTGTTTGCAAATGGGTGGAGTAATTTAAGCAGTGATCATTTACCTAGTGAATGTCGACGTGCTTGAGTATCTTTTTTCACTTGAAAATAGTGAAATGAACTCTGCGGGATTTTGTTTTGCTCTTGGTGTTTTAGATGGCCCGAAATCAACTCCCAACTTCAAACTAAGTTCAATCAGGTACTTCTTTTATTAACTTCCCTCTTGTTCTTTCTCTAGATGCTTTAGGGTTTTCTCCATCTTTATTTTCAGATATGACCCTCTACCTAATTACCCGTCTCGATGCTCTGCTTGTATAAGATGGTGTTGATTGTTTCGATGCTCCTTTTTTTTAGTTGAGATTATCATCTCTCAATTGTAATTCTCTAAACTAAAGGACTAAAGAGAGTGATTTATGATTCCAAATCTTCCTTCCTAAGTTTGTTTTGGGTCTTTTATAAGTTCTTCCCCTGTTATTGGTTGAGGATGGTCAATCATTTCTTTTTCATTATAGAAATAAACGTGTCTTAGTAGAATTGCTATTGCCTAAATTGTTTATTAGTGATTGATGCTTGATCTTGTCATGAATCATTTATCCCAACATTGAAAGTTTGTGATGTTTTCCTATGCTTAAATTTCACGTCTGTTGTATTGAATATTGATTTGTTTAGGTTCTTTTTAATACCTGAAATTCTTGTCGTTGGACTTTAAAATGGTAGTATCTAGATACTCGAATCTGAATAGTTTCTAATTCTACATTATGTATGAACCTGAGCCTATAGATTGAGAGTATTACAGAAGAGGAATAGATTCCAAGCTGGTGGATATGTACAAGGAAGCATATGATAGTATGTCTTTATCATCATTGATACGTCATAACTCTTTCTCTTCATTAATCCTTCGTAAGCATGTATTGGATGAAGTTTTCTTCATTGGGATGATCTTTGAATTTTAATCTATGGCCACTTATTTTGAACTTAAATTTTTGTTGGATTGTATTTTTTGGAGGTTTGTATTATATTAAAATCCTAAGGACCGCTGTAATTGGGAAATTATCCATTTTATATTGTGGCATTATAATATAAGCTATTATTTAATCTCTCATGCATAAAATAATTGTAGGAACAACAATATTCTTGTTGTGGAAAATAAACAAAGAAACTCTTTGGAAAATTGCATTGGATGAGATGCTCCATGTTGCCTTAAATTTGAGTATTTGGATGGCTTATAAGCTTGAACAACAATAAGAGGTATGAATAACTAGATGATTATGCTTCTCTGTTCCTTTGCAACATATGTTAATGCCTCAACTTTTCTTCATCACCAACAATTTTGATTTGTGAAAATTTGTTTCAAGTGTTAAATCTACAACCAGATCGACGTGAGGGACCCATGAAAGTAAAATTTGAAAGACTTAAAAACGTGAGAATGCTGCTGGAATCATCTTAAATGAAGCTTGACGATGCTATTATACTTTTCCATGACTTCTGAGAAGTACATTTACAAACAAACTATTATTGATTATGTTGCATTTTTAGTTTGTTCCATTTTTAGTATCTTCCCATATGCTTCCCGCTCCTTTCCTTAATTTGTTAGAATAGAATATATGTAGACAACAATTTACCAAGTTTCTTCAATTTTAAAATACAAGAAATATCAAATGAGAAGTTTGTCTTAACTTTCTCTTATGTTTTCATTTTCTTGCATGTTTTTTGTCCCCTTTATTTCTTGATTTCTTGTAGTGAAAGGAAGTTGCTTTTGCCAATTTTTCAATCACTTCATCTGTTTCTTTACATCTCTCCTCTACGGATTATCCATTGACACATTTATAAAGCCTAATATCAGTTTGTTTTCTCTGAGATACACAGCTAGAAACATAACTTTGATTAAATAGAATGGTCTCTTACTCTTCTTATTAATTGGCAATTCCTTTAGATACGTACAAAAAACCATTAGCTTCACTATTTTTGCAAGATTAGCTACCCTTTCTCAACAAGAGGATCTATGAGGAAGCTCCACAGGAAATCCAAAACTTAAACAAAACCACAATTTCAAAAAGGGATAAGTATAGTAGAGAAAAAACATATATGTCTCTACAGTGAACAAGTAGATTTTTTGTCACCAGGCATAAACGTCAAGTTCAAACACAACCTCCAAAAAGGACCACATGTAGCTTTTTCACACTTGATACCATGCTTTTAAAGTATATTTATCATTCATAGACCGTGCAGTCTAAAACGTAGACATGTTTGAAATAATTTGGTCATTGATATGTAATAAACCAGAAGTGCTCTAGCTGCTCCTTTGTAGTAAGATTTGGTGATAAATCTGAATGATTCTTGCCCAACCTGAAATCAAAACACAGCCCTCCATCAGGAAACATATCTGGCGTGTATAACTTAACGAATACCCGAACATAGAGATTTCCTAATATAAACACATACATGGACATTTGGAAAATAATGTAAATAATTGCACACACATTGCCATTACATTTGAGAACAGAGGACAAATTAGCAAAAGCATCATCTAGAAGATCTTTATACCAAACTACATTGTCAAGAAATCCACTCAGATGCACAAACACCAGTGAAAATTGAAGCATCTATGTTTTAAATATAAAAGGGGACTCGGGCCATTAAATAAAAAGGGAGTCTGGGCCATTAAAGAAAACATTATTTCCAAGTGGCATGGTTTTACAGAATAAAGAATAGGTAAGGTGATGACCTATTCTTTATTATGTAAAACCGTGCCACTTCAAAATGATGTTTTCTTCTGCTTTTTATAAAGCAAATAGCAACTTAACAAGGAACAAAAAGGAGAAAAAGGAAAAACTGCTGGATTCAACTTTAATCATTCAGACACTGTTCTTACTTTCTTTTCTCAAAAGGACTAGACCATAGACGAACTACTGAAAATCAAGAGTTCAATTAGACTCACTTTACCCAATACAGTATTGATGAAATTGGCAAAATACTCATAAGAAGACCTATTCCAAGTAAAGACCTCTTTTTCAACACTTCTACAGATTCCAGTTTTATTAAGTGGTAAGATTAAATTCTTTCATCAAAGTCTACAAAGGTGTATTTGACCAACGTTATTTAAAGAGACGTAAGCTTTCTTGTAAGTCAGTGAAAAGGATACAAGCTTTAAACCCCAAAAACCATTACTCTCTCTCTCTCTGTCTCTCTCTCTCTCTCTCTATATATATATAAATGTGTGTGTGTGTGTGTGTGTTTATATATATAAAAGAAAGATAACGAATCCTCCATATATTTCATTTAGTTGTTCGAAACTCCACCTACTATGATTTTATAGTCCTTCACATCTCCTGAACACAAAAACATTAACTGTCATTAATCAGTTTCAAAAGACAGAAAATAAATACATTAATAACTAGAAGAACTAGTCAAAGGAAGGCCATCAATATGTTTTCTAGATCCAACAAAACAAGCAAAGTGCTCCACATCATAAACTAGTGATAGGGAAACTAAATTTGCAGTTGAGAAATTTGACACATACTCAACATCATATTTGCCAGCAAGAAGTGTATACGTGTCAACATTCACTTTAGCTATGATTACGGGGTCCTTTAATTTTTCAAGAATAAGCGCAGCAGCGTCTAACTGCAAACAAACATCAAAACAAATGGTTTCTAAAGGAGAACATAGAGTGCCACAAATAAGAACCGCCAGAAAACAAAGGTAGCTATTAGTTAACTATACAAGAATAAAAACTCCTAAATTATTAGTAACACCCATGATGATCACTTTGATCGATAAAATCCAACAACAGCCCAGAAAGCAACGTGGCATAGGGGCAACTAGAAAATGTCATTGAATTAATGAGAGGAGAAACAAATGGAATGAGATGATGAGAGACAAGCGTGTTTGATCGCTCTAAAACTACATTTTAGAAAGGCAAAATATTTCCACAGAGAGAGCTGAAGACATGCGATACAAAACACTACAAAGAAAATTGAAAGCCTAAATTCCCTCCTATATCAAATTAGACCCAGAAGAAAGTAAAGAAAAGAAGAATTGTTCCTTGTAAGAAAGAAGAAAGTAACAAATCAAAGGACTTCAAAGCCATGTTGGGGTTTATTGCTGATGGAAGAGAGTGGTGAAGTAGACAAGAAAAGGTCAAGAGAGAGTGAGGGGATGGCAAAGAGCATACTTCAAGCGTTCAGTACACATTCCATGAATTAACCCCAAACTTTTGGTAGGCAAGTGGAAGAAACGAATGCGAGAGAGTGGGAGAGAAAAGGTATGTGAGACTCATGGAAGAAACGACAATAAGAGAGTGGCAGAGCATACCTCAGCCTTTAAGAATCCCAAAATTGGAACTGAGATGTTCCATGAATTAAGGGGAAGGAAAGAATTGAGGCAGGAAGCAAAATCAAAGGAAGAACAAATCGGCTTGGCTAAAAATAAGCTAAGACGTAGAGGTTGGTTTAGTTAAAATGAAAACGTCGACGTTTTTATTGTGGCACAGGTTAAGACTAAGGTTAATGGCATAGATGATCTAATGTCATGCAGGAACACCTACCAACCAAGCAGCCGAGCCAGGTGATTTAAAAGCATTGTCCCCCTCCGTCTCCTCATACATTGTCCTAATATAGTTGTGCCCAATTGCATTCTTCCACGTGTATACCTCCATTTTTCCTAAGCTAGTTGGTGGCTAAAGTCTTGTTGTAGAGAGAAATGAGTGATAAAGATAAGGAAACATGAGTATGATATGAAAAGAAAAAGCAAATCATAATGTTGATGATTAAAAACCACAAAAGACAGGGCCATGATATGAGAGCAATTGGGAGATGTGCATTGCAATTATTGTTACTATATCGATTAGTTATTGTTGTTTAACATAGAATAGAATAGGGGTCGTGGGTGGATTTCCTTGATTGGAATCCATTGTGGTTTGTGTGGTAACTCTTTCATTGGGTTAGGCAAAGCATCCAGAAAGTTAAGTTAGATCAATATATAGGATGCAATTAATAGCTTTGACATTGTTTAAGCACATAACATAAGGTAATCAATCTCATCTCAATAGTTATTGTCTACATGCCTAACTTGCTTCAGTTTTAAGTGCAAGTCATGAGGAACTGAGCAAGAGAATGGTTAAACTATGTGGGTGACCATGATTTTGCTGGCAAACTTAGTACCTGTTTGTTTAAGCTTTTGGAGAGTGAATAAGGACTTTTTTCTATCACAAAAGCTGTTTTTCAGAAAAATGAGTGTTTGGCTGTAAAATCCAAAATCAATTTTTTATAGAAATGGCTTTTTTGGAAGCTAAAATCTAGCTTTTTAAAAAGCTCAAATTTGGAGCTTTTCAAAAAAGCACTTTTTCAAGTAGATTTTTCAAATCAATTAATGAGCCTATTTTTAGTCCCCTTTACGCTTATATTTTTACACATAATTCTCACAATACTCACAAACATATCTTCACGTTTATTTGAGATTTATAAAATATTATTTGACTTTTTATATGTTTTAATTTTTATTTTTGATATTAGTTTTACTTATATTATAATCCATATAAAAGATTTGGTTAGATATATTTTCATTTATGTTTCATATAGTTCAAAATTATATACTAATTAATATATTGTGCTTTGCATATTGTTTAATATATTTTAAATAATATTTATATG
>JAOQMP010000156.1:110346-123163 GCA_027563575.1 Erythroxylum pedicellare | reverse complement strand
TAAATGATTGATATTTAAATAAGAAAAATATCACCATGGATGTAAAATGCTAGCACAAAGGCATGCCGCCCAAGACTAGGGAGGGGATGATGACGCTAAATGATACATTGCCAACCATTTCATGGACTAATTTATGAAGCCGCTGCCCCCGCTGGTGCATCCACTTGAACATGAAATGCATGGAGAGGGAGGTTTTTGTTCTTACTCATGAAAACAAGCTAGTTTCCTAAATAATGAAGTTGATCCGGTTATATCAACTTCAGAAACCGAAGGGTGAGTGTTTCCGGCTTCCGCCTTCTCCGTATTGTTCGTTCCATTTTCTCATCTCATTCATGCTCGAGGCATCAAATGCCACAGATGGACCCACCTGTAGACACCAAAGACATTATCAATGGTATAGGATTAGCAGTCTAGCCTCTCAGGAATGTCCATATGTACTGAATGTGCATGAGAGGAAAAAAACAAGTCAGGAAGTGAGCAGAAAGTTTTTCAGTCAACAGTTTCTCCAAATTCATTCTACTTGTCTGACAAGACATTTATAATGCTTAAGAACCAGGATTTTTCAAAAGAAATGAAATCCCAAAATTGGAAAGGACTGTGATTTCATATCTATAAACCAGGTAATCCCCATCAAAATAAACTTCATATGCCTACTTTAATCAGGATGACTATATCTGCCTGATCCACTTCATGCTCGCATATCCCTTTGCATTATCTGCAGAATAACAATGGGACTCGAAAAAATTAAGCAAGGATATTACCTTTGCTTTTGATTGAATGAAATCATCAAATTTAAGTGGCCTTAAAGCTGGAGCTACATCACCCTTGCCTCCCTGTAGGTCAAAGTGATTAGATATAAACCAGAATGAAGAACCAGCAAATGGTTTTGACTACAGAATGATCTTAAGCTGTATAAAGTTGATGATGCCTACTAAACACATATGTTGTGAGCATGTTTATGCATACAATCTTCACTAGACTTAATGCCTTCTAAACACAGATGTTGTGAGCATGTTTATGCATACAATCTTCACTGGACTGAATGCCTTCTAAACACAGATGTTGTGAGCATGTTTATGCACAATCTTCACTAGACTGAATATGTCATTCTTCCATGGAGGGAAGTGCGTATGTCCCAAATGTCTGAGGTACTTATACAAGACCTTAACTTCAAGCAAACCTATGTTGTTTTAATGCACATGACTATATACTGCTTTTATTCTTCAGGTTCCAAAGGCATATAAGAGATAGCTGAAATATCCCATGGTGTTTGGAATAGCAATACTCTGTTCAGGTCATGCTCAGTGCCGATGAACTACTTCCAGACCAGTTTCAGACTACACGTCTTCCACTTATGGGAATCGATTCAACATTGAACAGCACAGGCAGGAAATGGAAACACACTCTACAGTCACGTATACGAGGTTTTTAAGGGAATGGAAATCCTTTCTACCTGATTTGGTCAAGCCATAACATCAAACGATAGAACAATTGGTCTATAATTTAATAGAGAAAAACTTTGAAGACTCAATTCTCTCTCTATCTCAATTGTAATTTTATCATATAGTTTCCATAAACATACATCATGAAGTAGAAGCACAGAAAATCAAACATATATTCCCCACCGGAGAAACTTTGACACAACACAATATACCATGAAAAAGAACTTCAACCATCATAAGCTTTATTTAGATGCACAAGTTACCTTCATTTCTTCTTCAAGAAGTTCTTGAACTGGCTGATATGCTGCAGCAATGGAGAGATTCTGCAAGATAAAAGTGTGAAAAGGTAGAAACATAAACACTCAATCAAGTATCCTCACCATCAAAAAATTACCTTCAAATCACTTCCAGAATACCCATCAGTTGCATTTGCAAGTTTCTCAAACTCAAATTTAGGTTCCAAATTCTCATGTCCAAGAATTATCCTGAGAATCTTCAGGCGATTTTTGGCATCAGGTAGGTCCACATATATCCTTAACAGCAATTTATAATAGACCATAAGGAAAAATGTTAATTCCACTAATAAGAGAGACAAGAAGCTTCAACTCAAGCGAGAACATACGATTAAAAACCACAATCAGATATATGTAAACTTTCAATGCAACTTTACCTTCTTGGCAAACGACGAATAACAGCATCATCAAGATCAAATGGCCTATTTGTGGCACCAAGGATTAGAATTCTTTGACTATCTTTTGATCTCAGTCCATCCCATGCAGCCATGAATTCATTTCGCATTCTTCTAGTAGCCTCGTGTTCAAAAGCACCACCTCGAGCGCCAAGCAAACTGTCCACCTGAGTAGTAGAATCCAACATACAACACTGTACTTATAGCAAGCCCAACCATAATTCAATATCTTTACAAGCACATATTGCTTTAAAATTTTAAGAGAACAAGAACCATGACTGCTTAAATTACCATGAACTAGGAAGGAAATGGAAATGGACTTGCATTATTTATTACAATGAGAATACCGATGATGAAGTGAATGTAGGAGATACTAGCACAGATAAACAGATTTTCTATCTCATCAAGCAATTTGATAATATTGGCATCCTAAATTTCAGTACGTTTTCAAATATAGGATCAAATGTTAATACAGAACTACAATCATTTTTCTTAATTTGCATCTAAATTGATAATTAAATATTGCAATAGAAAGAGAACTGACCTCATCAACAAATATAATAACAGGAGCCAGTCTGCTGGCAAAGGAGAAGAGAGCTTTTGTAAGTTTTTCAGCATCTCCAAACCACTGTCAAACAAATTGCAAAAACAATTAGTACATAATATAAATAAAAGAAATAAAACTGCTCAAGCTCTTTCCAGATCATCACCAAATTGCCTAAGAAAATGCTCAGTCAAACTTCATTGGTTAATTGACAATTATCAAATGCTCATAAGCCATCAATTGAGGAGTGTGTGCAGATGCTGAATAGAAATTAAATGTCCCCACTAATCTAATATCACCATATTCCTTGAGGTACACAGATTGACACATTCAGCAATAGTGCTAAAGGATTGGTGGAATTAAGGCGTTAGTTCAAAACCCATTGCTGCTTTTGGTGGCAATTCTACAGTTCTAAATGGTATATGCCCATTCGGGAAATATTATTTCCCCTCACATTTCAGGAAAAGAAAGTAGCGATGTTAACCCTTAAGAATTTTACCGTATTGAAATAATATAGGTCCATTTTCATCTAAACAGGCAGAGCAAACCTTCATGACTAAAATGAGTTTTAGATTTGAAACAAAATATCAATTTCAGATTTGTAACCTATTCCAATATGTTTAAAGTCATCCAAACTAAATGAACACATGATAACCAAATATAAAATGAAGTCATGAACAGCATAACTATAAAAGGCATGATATAGCCAAAGAACCATACAAATACAAGCAACATCATTCAGTATACCTTTGATGTAAGAGTCGAACCAGTTATGCTAATGAAATTTGCCCCAGCCTCAGTGGCAAGAGCTTTTGCAATCATAGTTTTTCCAGTTCCAGGAGGACCAAAAAGTAATATTCCTTTGCAAGGCTGGAATAAACTTCACACCATTATCCATTGAAAAAATTTCAAGGCAACACTGTAAATTTCAAATTCAGTCTATGAAAAAAATATTAATACCCGCAACAAATTTCCATGAGAAAACAGTTCTGGCCTCCTCATAGGAAGAATGACAAGCTCATTCAATGCCTTCTTCACTTCTTCGAGAGCACCTATATCATCGAATCTGACACCAATTTCACCAGGAGGTACCACAGCCGAAACAAAGTTGCTTTCATACTCATCCTTAGCAAGGTTCTGCTGATAATTTTAATCATTAGAAATACGTACAATGTGCAATGGTATGCAATTCCCATAAGCATTAAACCTTATGGGCACTGTTTTCATCCAACTCCAAATATCGTGAGATAAGAGAACAACTTTTACACCAAGTGTAAATACATGCCTTTAGGTTTTGATTTGGCTTTTGTACTACGGTTTCTTGCTCCCTCAACCTCGCAATTGCAACTTCGAGGCTTCATGTTGAAAGAATAGCAATTAGCCTCAAGACTACAAAACTTAGCAATATCAATGGTATGAAGGACACACACCTTTCACGAGGCAAAGACAACCGATCCCCTTTTATGGATGGAAACAGACAATATGACAAGTAATGATTCTTAGCCCAGCCAACAACTTTTTCAGCCCCTGTCAACAAAGTTTCAACAGGTAATGTCATCTACAACCAGTGCAATGAAAAAGCACTACATTAAAACTGAAAAAAACAAATAATTTAGAGATTAGAAGTACTTTGGAATGCAAATGTTCTCCTTAAATCTTTGTTAAATCATCTGAAAAATAATTCAGTCCTGGTAGTAAACATACAAATTCTCAACTTTAAATCCCTCCTACCCACTATTATTATTGGTAATTTGTAAATAGTAAATATTATTACCATAACTTTGAAAACTAAAATATTTCATTTTTTTACAATTAAAACTGGCAATTATCAGACTTCTAAACATACAATGCAGTCCAAACGTCAAAGTGATGAAGCACACCGAGGTAACTGTTTCCTTTATATAAAAAAGGAAAAAACACAACTCACATGATTAATAACAGAAAGAGATTAGAGAACTCAAGTTGTTAACACAGTTCTTCCTTTTATCTTTTCTCTATGATTATGACATATGAAAATAGAAATATAGAACCAATAATATAAAGACGATATTTGGGAATTTTAAGTTCTGGTTTTCTTACTTTGTCGAGTCAATATTACACCATCAGTACTTAGAAGCAACAGATCCATGCATAACATATCATTTTCTTCTAGAACCTGCATTGTGGAACACAAACAGTTAAAAAAATAAAAATACGAAACTGGGTTATCAAATTGCCTGCTAAATGCAACAGTGATTGCCAAACCCACCCACACCAACAAAACTCTGGCAAACACTACCACAATCCAGATTAATGTTTAGCTTCTACCTTGTGTAGTTCATTCAGATTGCTCCTTCCTATCACAATTCTCCTGTCGTCTTCAATCTGTTTATTAAATGTTTTAAGGAGTTCTTCCTCCTGTAAAAGCAACGAAGGATAGAAATATCGGGAAAACCTCAAAATTATCTGGTTATCAAACAGACTCAAACCTGTGGTAGAAGTCCAGCTGTCATATAGAAACAAACTCTATACAACTAATAACGAATCAGATATTACTCTTAATAAATATGAACCCAAACTGGTAATTGTTATCTTCCCAATTACCAACAGTTAGATACTTAGGACCCCCCATGTTTTGAAAAAGAAAAAAACAGGAGAAAAAAAACTTCAATCTAGTATCAAATTCTAATTTCCAGAGGCACAAAAAGAGCATCATGGACTGTATCCTCAAAATGATTGAAAAGGGTAGAAAAACCTGAATAGCAGACCCATCACTCATATCAAAATTGGCTTATAGCTCCAATACCTTAAATCCTCAGATAAATGGATAGTGGTGCATTTAAGACATTAATCAGAATATGGACATGAATGTTTGAAGTATACTTTACCAAACTACCTTTGGGGGATGTAAGCTCAAAACATTACAGAAGAGCTTGTTTAATTTATTATCATCAGATCTCTTTGTCGTTTTAAGACCTTCTGTAAGGTGCTTCAAGGAGAGAGGCTGGAAGACAGAAGCAAAAATTTGCATCAGCTTAGAGAAATAAGAAAGACAGAGAAAGATGCAGTAGACAAACAAGGAAAGTAAATATCGTAAGTTATTGTCCATAATACAAGAGATTTTTGAAGTTATTCAATACTCACCAGCTTAGCCAGACGACCAAAGTTTGGGAGTATCATTGTCTGTTCAACATCAGATACAAAAAGAAAAATTAGGAAAAGAAACAAAGATATAATACTATGCATAGTTTATGCAAGGTTAAAAGAAATGCAAAGCCTTTCAACATAAGTAACTTTATCTTAATAAAAAATCTTGAACTTACAAAGTTTTCTCTCTCCTTCGACCCACTTTCAACTTTGTTTTGGCCACATATGAAAACAATAGGACCTGATACTTTATCCAACACTTCCTGCACCTTGTGGATAAACACCCTATCATTTGACTCAGGAACTGCTTTAGACATCCACAGAGAGATATCTGGAAAATAGACAATAAGGGGGGACATTGAATGCAAAACCTGCACAGAAACAAAAACATTACAAATCATAAACAAGAAACATAGCCGATAGAGGATTTTATAGAGAATCCATACCTCTGACAAAGCCTCCATAGCTATATAGCAATCCTCTGCTTCAGCATCAGGGTCATGCTCAATGTCTTTAACTATACACCCAAGAAGCAAATACCCTTTCTTATGAGATATGTAAAACAGATGTCTATAGTTTCAAATCCTATTCAACAACAGATATGTAGAATGCCAAAAAGTAGAGTAAAAGTTCATCACACAGGAAAATATGAAAGTAATACTAGAGTAATCCAGGAAACAGGATAAGTGCCTTCAATCAAATACACCAAGAAACTCTGAACAAGATTCTACTGTTTTTAGGTTCAACTTAAAAATAACAAGGTCACATTATCACAAGAGATTGCATCAAAAAGCCTTTTAGTATGTCACAGATTATTACAGGCACAACAGCAGATAAGGCAAGGTGAGTATCTCAGTAGTTTTTGATGCTTGAGTATTGTGTATTCTTCTGCTCATTCTCATTAATTTCATTGAATGACTTAATCCCATGTAGATACCAAAACCCTACAATTGTAAGAAGCGAAGGTACCATCTATCCAATAAACTGGGGCCTTCAAGGCCTGCTCCACAAGTTTTTCATCCTTATCTTCAATCGTTTCAGTCTTCCTAGTTATATCCAATATAACCGCAGCTTGATCTCCATTCACTTCATATACCTCCCCACGTTGACCACTTGATAAGGGCCTGAGTTAACAATCAACTATTAGTATGATCTGTGGTGGGCTTATCACAAAAAATAATAATTTCACAGGTCCAATGTCTTAGTTCATTGTGATAAGTTTCTTCCAAACTTCATTTATAAAGTTCAGTGAGATGCATTAGTTCAATTGCAAGTAAACATTCTGCACAAACATCCACGATAACATAGGTCTCCAGTTGTCAAAGCAATTAAAGCACAAATGGAAGACATAAACTTCACAGAAGCTTAACCCAAAGATAATAATTTCAACAGAAGAATAGTAGTCTTACAATGCCTGCAAAACTTAATGATTCACCATATCAAGATAAAACTCTCAAAAGCAAAATTACCAAACGGGCATAAGCAAACATTTCATGGAATGCAAGTTGAGGAACATCTAGATCATAATCAAGTTATAACAAGCAGCACCTAACACGAAGTACTGAATGTACCACATATCTATTGCCAGCCACAGAGAACAGAAGATTCACTCGCTCTGTTAGCCAATAATAGATAGAACAAATTAGTCCCAATACATACAATAAAGCAATACTGTTAAAAAAACCGGTTTCTTTTTACTAATAGTAAAGGTGTTTATGAGGTGTTTCACTATATCCAGTAAAAGAGAATAAGCAGGTTCCTTATGTGTGCTTGAAAAAAGAGGGTATAGAAAATATCAGAAGAAAACCCCTTTATTTCTCTAATTTTATGTAATTTATACATGAGTATAATCTATCTATTACTACTAAACTACTGGATTTTTTGTATATACTAACGTATCCTATCTATAATATATCTCATCTTATCTACTAGAAGATAATCTCCTAAGCTAACTAAACTTATCTTCGATAATTATCCAACACTCCCTCTCAAGTTGAGGAATAGATATTTATCATTCCCAACTTGCTTATAATTGTCTAGAATCTAGGCATAGGCATTATCTTTGTGAAGATATTAGCTTCCTGGCTTCAGTAGGGACATAGCATAGATCAATGCCCCCTTTTTCTATTTTACATTTGATAAAGCTCCTATCAATTCTAAAATGTTTTGTTCGATTATGTTGAACTGAATTCTTCACTATAATGATGGATGATTTACTATCACTGAAAACTTAGGTGGGAGAGAAAGTGGTGATCAACAGGTCCTGCATCAACCTCTCTAACCAAATAACTTCACAAATTCCTTGTGCAATTGCCCTAAACTCTGTTTCTGCACTACTTCTTGCTACTACGGACTGCTTCTTGCTTCTCTATGTGACAAGATTCTCCCATAGTTTAGTACAATAACCAGATGTTGACCTACTGTCTTCAAGACAACTAGTCCAATCCGCATCCGTGAACCCTTCTATGCTTCTTTTCTCATTTTTTCAAAACATTAATCCTCTACCTGGACTGCCTTTGAGATATCTCATAATATGGCTGACTGCCTCTAAATGTCTTTGAGTTGGAGAGTGCATAAATTGGATAACAATAATCACAAAATAAGCAATATCTAGTCTAGTTAGTGACAAATAGATAAGTTTTCCTACTAACCTTTGGTATCTTCCTTTGTCAACAGAAGGATCTTCTTCATTTTTCTTGAAATTCTAGTTTCTCTCCAGTGGAGTTCCCATAGGTTTGCTACCCATCTTTCTTGTTTCCTCCAGTAAATCAAGAATGTATTTTCGTTGAGATATGAAAATAACTTCCTTACTTATAGCAATCTCCATTCTAAGAAAGTGTCTTAATGCTCCGAGGTCTTGTACCCTAAATTCCAGCCTCAATTTTTGTTTAAGATCATTGATCTCACTAGTGTCATCGCCTGTGATTATAATATCGTCCACATACACAATCAAGATGGATTTCTTTCCATTTTTTCCACACTTCACAAACATTGTGTGATTAGCTTGTCCCTGTTTGTATCCAAACCTGCAAAGAGTGTTACTGAACCTCTTAAACCATGCTCGTGGAGACTGTTTGAGGTCGTATAAGGATTTTTTTCAGTTTGCAAACTCTTCCCCTTCTTCAGTTTCAAAACCTGGTGGTATCCTCATATATATTTCCTCATCTAATGTACCATTTAGTAAGGCATTTTTAATGCCGAGCTAATGAAGTTCCCAATCTAAATTTGCAGCCAATGATAGAAGGACTCTAATTGTGTTCAACTTCGCAACTGGAGCAAATGTCTCCTTATAATCAATTCCATAGGTTTGTGTAAAGCCTTGAGCCACTACCCTAGCCTTATACCTTTCAATCTCTCCATCTACCCCATACTTCATAGTGAACACCCACTTGCTACCTACCACGCTTTTCCCTTCAGGTAGATCCACAATCTCCCATGTTTTATTATCAAGTAAAGCTTTCATTTCTTCAAGTACAACTTCCTTCCACTTAGGTTCTTGGAATGCATCATGTACATTTCTTGGAATTCTTACACTGTCAAGGTTAGTAATGAAAGCTTTAAACTTTGAGTATGTTAAGCAATATGAAATAGGATATTTAGTAAATGATCTTACCCCCTTTAGTAGTGTAATTAGCACATCTAAGTCACTTACCATAGTCTCTAGAGGAGCCAATTCCTGGTCCAATGATTGGCCTTGTTGAGGAGCTTTAAGCCTTTGAGAATACACTAAGGTTGGTTTTTCAGGAATTGGGTCTCCACTGAATTGGACCAGACAGCTTCAAATTCAATAGTAAGTGTTTGCAGGTTTTTGTGGGAAGGTTTATGAGATAAGAAGTGATATGCTTGGATCCCAATAAATCTCTTCATTGAATGTTTCCCTCAGAAGAGAGATATTCGTGCAATATGGTTGTTTTTCGAAAAAAGTGACATCATATGAAACAAAAAATTTGTTTATAAAAGTGAGAAACATTTACAAGCCTTTTGAGAGGGAAAGTAACCAAAAAACACACATGTTATAGCTTGTGGGTCAAGTTTGTTTCTATTAGGTTGATTGTTGTGTACGAAAACAGTACACCCAAAGACTTTAGGACGAAGAGAATTAAGGAGCTTAATGTGAGGAAATTGTTCTAGAAGAACACCTAATGGGATTCATAATTTAAGAGTTTTTGAAAGGAGACGATTTATCAAGTATGAGACAGTTAGAATGGCTTCTCCCCAATAGGAATTTGGAACAAAGTTGGTAAATATTATAGATCAAGATACATCTAAAAGACGACGATTCTTTCTCTCTGCTATCCCATTTGGTTGTGGGGTATAAGCACAAGAGCTCTGGTGAATGATCCCATTCCTACTGAGATATTGAATAAAATCAGTTGAAAAATATTCTTCCTTATTTTCTATACGCACTACTTGAATAGAGGTCTGGAATACATTTTGGATGAGTTTATGGAACAGTTTAAAGATATGATAAGCTTCATATTTGTCTTTCATTAGATATACCCAACATACCCTTGTATGATCATCAATGAAATTGATAAACCAACGAGTACCTGTTAGACTTATAACTCTAGTGGGACCCCAGATATTACTATAAATTAATTGGAAAGGTTTTGAGGGTATGTATGAGTGTATGGGATAAGTATTTTTGCTTTGTTTTGCAAGGACACATTGCTCACAATATAAAGAAATATGATCTTTATTGATGAAAAGGTTTGGATATAAGATTTTCAAATATGGGAAATTGGGATGACCAAGGCGTTGATGTAATAACATAGCATCAGAATTTGACATAAGTGAAAGAGAAATCCTATGTGGTGATTTAGATTCAGTAGGAGTACTTTTTCTTGAGAAGTAGTAAAGTCCATCTTTCTCCTCAGCACTGCCAATTATCTTCCTCAAACACCGGTTCTGAAATTCACAATGAGATGGAAAGAACTTCACATTACAATCCATATCCTTGGTTAATTGACTGACAGATAGAAGATTATAGGTTAACTTAGGCACATAGAGAACAATTTTTAATGTCAATTTTGGCAAACAAACTCTCCCTTGACTAATAACTGGTGACCCTTTTCCATCTATGACCCAGACATTAATTTTCTGGTTACATGGCTCATATTTTTCAAAGACATTCAAAGACCTAGTCATGTGGTCTGATGCCCTTGTGTCCATAATCTAGAGATTTTGACTTAAGGACTTTGATAATAATGATTGACACAGGTTACCTTTATGTACTAGTGTTGCAGTAGAGGTTTGTTGGTCATATAAGTCTTTCTCAGTTATGATTTTTGTCTGATTCAAGAGTTGATGGAATAGTTCAATTTGCTGGGGGACAAGTTTAGCCCTGTGGATTTGCTGATATTGGATTCTACAATATGTGTTGCTCCATATTTTTGCTGAACTCTTTAGCTTTTAGGTTTCCAATCTGGTGGTTTCCCATGTAATTTCCAACAGGTCTCACGAGTGTGGTAGGGCTTATCATAGTGGTCACACCACTTCTTGTTCTTGGTTTCTTGCTTTCGGGTTTGGTAAGTAGATTCCTTTTGAGAGTTTATCACTAAAGCTGAGCTTTGAGAGATTTGTTCAGAAGTGTGTGAGGTAAGCATGACCTTTTTCCTACTCTCTTCCCTATGCACCTCAGCAAACGTTTCTCGGATTGATGGCAATGGTTTTAAACCTAGTAACCTTCCTTATACTTCATCAAGTCCAACATTAACTCCTTGCAAGAAATCAAAAACTCTCTCCTTCTCCAATAATTTTTCATACTTGTAGGCATCAACACAGCACTCTCAATTTACTACATAAAATAGATCCATCTCCTGGCATAATTTAGTGAGTAAGTTATAATACTCGGTAACTAACATATTACCTTGTTGAGTATTTTTTATTTTTGATATGATTTCAAAGCGCTAAGAAGTGTTTTCCAAATCAGAATATATTTCTTGTACAGCCTCCCAGATTTCTCCTCTAGTTTTGTAGAATAGGTAGGTTCTTCCTATTTTTGGCTCCAGTTAATTTATAAGTCAAGCCTTGACAATAGAATTCTTAGCTTCCTAAGTACCAAAAGTGAATGCTATTTTGTGTGGTTAAGGAATTGCCCCTGTTAGATATCTAGCCTTGCCTCTTCCTTTAATTACGAGCATGACTAATTGGGACCATTCTTGGAAATTTGTTCCATTTAATCTATGTTACGTGATTTGCATCAAAAGATTATCAATAAATGAAGATGGAGTTTGGGCTGAAGGTATTACATAACTAGGTGTTTAGGATGATGTTTAGGACTCATCAAAGGAACCGAAGGTTGGTTGAACTCTAGCCATGATGCTGCTGGAAAAATTAGGCTACTAGAATCGGTAGCTTTGATACCATAAAAAAAGAGGATATAAAAAATATTAAAAGAAAACCCACTTTATTTCTGTGATTATATGTAATTTATACATGAGTATAATATGTTCTAATACTACTAAACTACTAGATTTTTATAATATACTAACTTATCCTATCTATAATAGATCGTATCTTATCTACTAGAATATAAACTTATCTCCTAGAAGATAATCTCCTAAGATAACTAAACTTATCTAAGATAATTATCCAACAAAACTCTTTGGCTCCGTTTGGTTGGCGGGAAAGTAAAGTGAATTTGAAATATGATTCATCGAAAAATAAATATATGGAAAGTAAAGATATTCACATGTTTAGATACTTATAAGAATTCTAGTAGGAAAGTTGGGTGGATTCTTATTATAGTGATTGGTATGCAACAGTATTTTACAGAATGTAACTTAATTTTAACTTACATTTTCAATTATATCCCTACAAACTGAATAAAAATTGAAATGGTTAAATAAAGAAAAATATGAACATGAAGATTGTCGATTGAAACTTCTAAGCAAAAATGTTCAAAATCCTACTAATAAGAGAATAATAAGAATAGTTGAAGACAGTATTATGAATGCCGGTATATACCAGACCAAAACTGGTATGAAATAAAGGATAGGTTATACCAGGTTTAAA
>JAOQMP010000156.1:81998-97733 GCA_027563575.1 Erythroxylum pedicellare | reverse complement strand
TTTTTCCGATCCAACAATTGGTATCAGAGCCAGTTTCTAATGCATGATTTCGGTTCCTATATGGTTGATGCATGGGTCTAATTTGCTGTATAATTTTAAATTTTTCATTAATTATATCTTCAAAAATTATAATAATATAAAATGAAAATAACTATTGTCTCTTTATTTTTATTTAATATTATTATATATGCTTTAACATAAATATATGTAACTCAATTTAAAATATATATACCATAATTATAATAAATTAAATTTAGAAAAATCATAAAATTTTTATCAAAAAACATTGAGAACAGATAAATAATATATATGTGATTTTATAAGCTATTTTTAATTTTTAAGTTTAGAATTATTTATTTATTTTCAATCTTCTTTAGTAAAAATTAGGAACAAACATATCACATTAAAACTTATAGTGGCAAGTCATATTTTATTCTTTAAGCAAAAGCGAGACAACAGAGATTCTTATTCTGTTATTTAATGAGTTGCACAATGAATTGAAAGGAGTTGAGTTTTTTTTAACTCAATATAAGAGTTGGATATCATCAAATCTACATAGATCCAAATGATGTGTACAAAACAGTTTTTTGGACACACCAAGGCTATTATAAATTCCTTTTTTAATGGCTATTATAAATTCCTAGTTAATTTTTTTGGCTTAACTAATGCACAGACATTTTTCCAAAGTCATATGAATTCAATTTTAAAAAAGTATACGAGGAAGTTTGTATTGGTTTATTTTTATGATATTCTTATTTACAGTTCAAGATGGAAGCAACATCTTTTTCGTCTAAAGAAAG
The DNA here is from genome assembly GCA_027563575.1 of Erythroxylum pedicellare. Classification (NCBI taxonomy): domain Eukaryota; kingdom Viridiplantae; phylum Streptophyta; class Magnoliopsida; order Malpighiales; family Erythroxylaceae; genus Erythroxylum; species Erythroxylum pedicellare. Next base: position 96,933 of record JAOQMP010000156.1, on the reverse strand, counting down.
TGCTTCAACAATTAAGACAACATTAATTGTACGTGAAGAAATCCAAAAGTTCGTTTCGTGCTAAGGAAGTGGAAAATCTCAGCTATATGTTAGAGTATCTCATACTGATTAAAAATGAAAATCTTAAAGGTTAATAAATGGTATGGATCAACTAACTAAATGACTACTAATGTTAAATTTTCAAATATGATATCAAAGCAGGTCTGGTTTTAATTTTTAACTTCTCAGTTGTTCATCTGGATGTCTAGTCCCAGTGGCCCGGTCTAGTTACCGTTACGTTTATTTCAAGTAACAACTGGATGTCCAGTTCTAGTTGCACTTGAAGGAGAGTGTTAGAGTATCTGACATTGATTAAAAAAATGTTAAAGGGATAATAAATGATATAGACCAACTAACCAAATGATTAATTATAGTCATTCTTGGCAATGGTTAGATCTAAGCCTAATTTTTGTTAATGAGCTCCACACTTTACTAATATTAAAAATTCTAATACCATATTATCAACATTCATGGAGTAGCCACTGACCCAAAGAAAATTCAAGCTATTAAAAATTGACCAGTATGACAAACATTAAAGCAATTGAGAAGTTTTTTGGGCATCGTTGGTTGTTAAAGGAGATTTATCAAGGAATATGGCCAAATTATTCGATCATTCACCCAACTTTTAAGGGAAAATGCTTTTATATGATCTTCACTAGCTACTCAAGCATTTATTCAACTCAAAATAGGTTTGGTTTAAGCACCAATATTAGCACTTCTAGAATGGAGCAAGCCTTTACTAATTGAAGCAAATGCATCAGGGGAAGGGATTAGGGTTGCTCTCATATAGGAGCGACATCCAATTGGGTACTATAGTAAACCCTTATCTTCAAGATACATTCATCTTCCAACCTATGAAGAGGAATTGCTGGCTTTGGTCGTGGCCATTTGTCAATTGTCTCATTATGTTACTGACCAAAAATTCATTGTTTAGACTAATTATAGGAGCTTGGGGTATCTATTGGATCACAAAATTACCACACCATTTCAACAAACATGGTTGCCCAAAATTTTTGGATTTAATTTTGAAATTAGATAGAAGAAGAGAGTGGAGAATAGAGCAGCCAATGCTTTATCCAATCCAAGGCATAAAGTTTTATTCCATATTTAAGGTTCCGATCATGTATCTCATGCATAATATATATTAGATATACACAGTTGAAACTAAAGTGGAACCTCAAAAAACAGATCTACTCATGCATCTATATAGAAAACAAAAACATGAAATGTAAGATGTTTACATACCTTTTCGACAATCTCTTTCGTTCTTTAATCTTCTTCGAGTTAGGTTGTCATAAACCACAACGATCAATGTAAGCCGTCTCTAATGAAAGTCCACGCGAAGATAGAAAGATGAAACCTCACTTGGAGATAGCTAGAATTCTTTCTTTATGCTAGCAAAGACAAGAACTCTTGTAAGAGTTAGAGAGAATAAGAGTGTGTGTAAGAAAGAACTTTTCTTTCATTTGTATCTTACAGAAGATGCAGGAAAATTATCTTTATTTTTTGCACCATTTGATCTTCAATAACCATCACTAATGAAGAGTTATGGGAAGTTAATAGTCATGAATATGATGCATTAATGGAAGTTATGGGAAGTTAATGACTATGAATAATATGCATTAATGGGAGTTTTGAAAAGTTAATGAATAAATTGACAGCCAACAACACTTGTTTATAATCCATTCTATGCATCATTTTCTACCATAATCACATCATGATACAATCTCGAAATACTCTCTCATATCTTTAATCACCATTAATACCATTTTACTCATCTTTCAGATCTCTTATACGTGTAACCTATTAGGTTCCCCGTTATGTTGGTTACTTTAATTAACACTTAATTCAGGTAAGTCAAGAGAGGTATCTAGCAACATGTTATGACCCCTAATTGACCGAAAAGTCAATGGTTTGACTACCAATCCTTCCATACGCTATGTTGCCATACAATTCGTCCTTTCACCATCTATACCCCACTTGGTTCATAGTATAGCCAAAGTGTCAACTCCCATTAAATTGACTACGTCACATCTAATCCAAGTGATATTAGATCTTGTCCTGAGGGTCTCATTGTTCTATGTATCATTGAAGACTCTCTTCATAATGACCCCAACAAGAGGTTGTGGGTATTATCTCCTTCTATGAGTAATCCCTGAAAGGCACCGATGAATGGAGTCAAAGCATAGGATCAATATCTGAGATATCCTTGAGCACCTCAAGTCAAATGATTCTTGCATCATTGTTATGATGAGACTGTCATTGACATTGGAATAGAATATCCATACAATTATCTCATAGTAGGTTAATTCAATGTACTTACTATCCTTAGTAAGCATCCACATGTTAAATCTAAACAACTCATGTCTATAACTTATGAGATCTACTGCTTGATCAAACCAAGGAGTATAACATATGATAATCTATCCTGATTAATGATATCTCATCTCATTAATCATATGACTAGGGAAAGTTTAAATGATAACATAATTACACATGATAAGAATCTCATTATCTTGATCTCATAATGATTTCCTAAATGCTATATTTTGTATCAAGGACTTCTTTAAATCAATTTAAGATCAACATCAAATTCATAAACGTATGAACACCGAAATAATAAAAAATGTTTTTATTAATCATAAAATGATTTGTACAAAATAAGTGTTAATGGTGATTACCTTTAGAGCACTTCTCTAACACCATAGTGGTATCTAATTTACAAATGACACTCTTGGTTCAAATTCAACAAAGATGGAATATTGATCCTGCTTTAAGTGAGCTTATATAAAAAATGCACAGGGACAATAGGTTCACTCTTCATACATTTGGATTAATGACACATTATAATAGAAAGGATGTATATTCATCGTCCCAAAAAGTGAGTTAAGAAAGAGTATTATTTCTCAGCTACTAGAGTTCATTTGGGAGTCCTAAGAACTTGTAAGTGAATTCAACTTTATTTCTTTTGGAGAAGGATGCATACTTCTACACCTAGTAAGTGATTGTGATTCCATCTTCTTAAGTACTTTCAAGGCTAAATTTTTCATATTCAAAGAGTTTTTTTATTGCATTCAACTGCCTATCATTCCCAAAAAGATGTTTATACTGAGGTGCTAAATCTAATGCTAAAGACTAAATGAAATCACATGTTCCACTTTGTCTATTTCTCCCATATTCTAACCTATCTCATCCACACATTTATGTGAGACCTAAAAATATATATGTACGAGATTAGTTGGAACAGAGAAAGTGGAACAAGTGATATGTTCTCGTTAAATACTTATCTAAGATACAAGACCAGTGATTTCCCCAATCAATGGCATAACTAGTTGGCTTTAGCAGAGTGGTGGTATGATACTACCTTCCACTATGCCATTCGATGCTCCCCGTTTAAAGTCTTATATAGATACATATCGCATGTGCATGTTATATAGATTATATTTTGGTCCCTTTTTATTCCACAACGGGTGGGTTCTATAGTACAGTGTCTTTAACTCACAGATACTATCCAAATTCACCATACATTTCTTGTATCACAACTTAAGAAACATGTAGCTACTACTTTGCGAATTAGCCCTCAATTGCCACAATCACTTTAAACAGTCTTGAAGCATCACCTCACAATTTCAAATCATTACCTAGTCAATTACAAAAATCAAGCAGTGGTATAGATCCTAGTATATTGGTCTACAAACGATATTGTTAGTCCTACCTGATAATACTTATATGAAGATACCCTGCAGCATTTCCCTGAAGTTAAACTTGTGGCCATGGTTATTAAAGAGGGGTATTGTTACAAATTAGTTGTAGTATGAAAGTTGGAGATGATGAATAGTAATAGAGCCTAAAGAGTGATGTAGTGTATCCTGGATAACTTGGACATTTCCTATAAAATTGGATAATCATTAATTGTATTTCTCAGTTTTTCAATAACTTACCATTTAAATTACGTAATTTGATCCAGATAAAGAAAATGCAGTGACTCAATAAATGATCTAAGTCAATGGACCGAAGTCTAAGAAGAAAATGGACCTTGTTCAGTATGAACCAGACCCATATCAGACCTAGAATGGAGAAGCCTGATATAAAAGCTATATATAAAGGTTAAGGTATCCTGCAGTTGCTCATATCATTGGTAAGCATACAAATTCTTTGATCTATTAAGAGAGCTTACGTTTTGAAAAAATTGTAGAAAAACGCAAACCACGTTCCGATGAAGGATTCCTATATAGGAAGATTGAAGCTCGTTTTGACCTTGAAAATCACCTCGGAAGTCAAAATGGAACAAAAATCAGGTATATCGTATTTCTTTCATTTATTTCCCTTTCATGAATGATCTGGGAAATATAATAAAGTTCATGCCATGTGTTACAGTGTAAATAGTATAAGATGACTGATCAAAAAATCATTGATTTCGACTAATCTTTTTTTAAATATCTCTTTTACTCTTCTTTTCACACTGAAAATTAATGGCTAAAACCTAAATTTCATTAACAAGTAAAAATGACCCTTAGGGGAGACTGAGTGAAGTAGATGACGATACAAGGCAGTAAACCATTTTGGAGTTTTCGGAGGCTATGGTTTTATTGCTGTGGGTGAGTGAAGATGACAGTGCATGATAGATTAAGATTTTTTCTTTTCTTTTTATTTGGAAAAAGGTATAAACTTTTTCATAATGTTTACTAAAAGTCTAAATTAGTATCATGTTGTACATTAATGTTTTCAATATAGTACTAATAGTACCTTAAATCCGAACTAAGTTTTTTTTAGTTTTTAATATAATAAGTTATAAATTTAACTTATGTTATATCATAACTAAACAATTTGGACTTAACATTAGTGTGATCTTAAAATAATTTCTTTAAATACTTGCTAAATGTGTGATTTTTTACCTTAACATTTCATAAAAGGTCTAAATAAGTCTCTACTGCTTGCTAACTGTGTGATTTTTACCTTAGCGTTCCATAAAGGTCTAAATAAGTCTTTACGGCTATTTCTGTTACTACTTTCAAGGTACAATGAGTATTATTTAGTAATGTTAGGGTATAATAAGTATTATTTTTAGTTAAATTAGGTATAAAGTGGTATCAAAGATAACAATATGAACTTATTTAGACTTTTTATAAAATGTTGATGTGTAAATCACACCTATAGTCTTTCAATTTTAGTCCCTCAAAATTTTAAAATTGCAAAATTGACTGGAATGAATTTGCTCTTGTTGACAAGTCTAGATCAACAGAATAAACGAGACTTTTGGATTAGCACACAGGTGGGTATGTCTGTATGGTTCACAAGAATAACAATAACTATTTCGTTGATTTGGGATTTGTTTGGATCTTTGTCATTTTTTTGCATGTCGTTGCTTCTACTGTTTATTTGTTTTTCTTGTTATTGGAAACCTATTTGTCTTTGATCTTTTAAAATTCCCGTCGTGTTTTGTTTTGGTAGCTACTTTCTGCTCTCATTGGTACCCCTTCTGTTTGATTTTGTTTACTTATATTGACGTTGGATTTTGGATTAGATTTGGATTATTTCGGTCTCTATATCACAAACTTTTTGCTCTCATTTATACCCCTTCCATTTGATTTTGTTTCCTTATATTAACGTTGGAGTTTGGATTAGATTAGGATTATTTCACTCTCTATATCACAAACACACGCACACACGCCCCTTCTAGTACTTTCCATAATCTCCGGTTTCGTTTCATTTCATTTAATTTTATCGTCGCTGCTTCTCTGGATGTCAATAATCAATACCTTTTGAGCGAGGTTTTTATATTCTACTTTCTCGTCGCTTCTTCTCTAGATTACAATAAGCAATACCTTTTAGGAGAGGATTTTGCCTTCTATTTTCTTTTGGTGTTTGATTTTGTCCAGCTTAGAAAGCACTGGTATTGCTGTTGACTGACAACGATTACTTGTTTCACTGTTATGTTTGTTTGCTTGTCATTACCTACGGTAACGGACAAACGAAGCTAGGTTTCCAACGATCATTCATTTGTTTATATTACTTTGTCTGTTTAATTAATAGAAAGATAGAGGAAAGGATATTTTTAAGTTGGCAAAAGCTAGGGAACGGAGAGTAAGAGCTTTTGATCACCTGCGTTGTGTTAAGGATGAAGTAGGGTAGGTGCTTATAGCTGATAATGACATCAAGAGAAGATGACAGAGGTACTTCTATAGTATTTTCAATGAAGGCGTAGAAGATAACGTATCTTTAGGCCCCTTTAACTCGTCCGAGAGGTTTCGTAATTTTACTTGTTGCCAACCGATTACAAGGGATGAAATTAAAAACACATTGATGGAAATGAAGAGCGGTCAGGCTGTAAGGCCTGATGAGATACCCGTTAAGGTGTTGAAGTGTCTAGGTGAAGAGGGTATTACTTGGCTAACTAAGTTTTTAATACGATTCTTACGTTTACCAAAATGCCAAACGAGTGGAGATTTTGTCTGGTAATTCCTTCATACAAGAACAAAGGGGACATCCAAAACTATAACAACTATAGAGGCATCAAATTACCTAGTCACACCATGAAGTTATAGGAGAAGGTGCTTAAGAAGAGGATGAGGAAGGAGGTTTCTATCTCGAAAATCCAATTTGGCTTCATGCTAGGACAATCTACAACAGAAGTTTTGCATCTCCTTAGGAGGTTAATGGAGTATTACCGAGAAAGATAATGTAACTTACACATGGTTTTCTTTTATTTACAGAAGGCTTATGATAGGGTCCTAAGAGAAATTATATGGAGGTGTTTAGAAGCCAAGGGGTTCCTATGACTTATATATGCCTTATTAGGGATATGTTTGAAAGTACAACAACTAGAGGAAGGATGGTAGGAGGGGATACAGAGTATTTTTTTTATAGATATTGGGCTACACTAAGGTTCCTCTTTGAGCCTCTTTCTATTTGCAATAGTGATTGATGAGTTCACGAAGAATATCTAAGAGGATGTGCCTTGGTGCATGTTATTTGCTCATGACATTGTTTTAGTGGATGAGACAAAAAAGGGAGGTCAATGTTAAGTTAGAACTTTGGAGGGATGTGTTAGAGTTGAAATACTTTAGATTAAGTATGTGGAGTGTAATTGTCGGGGCATCGAGAGGTCTCCAATGTGGAGGTAAAGATTGGTTCAAAAGTTATACCACAAAAGGAATGTTTTAAATATCTGGGCTCAATCATTCATAACAATGGAGATTTGATGAAGACATAGTTTATCGGATCAAATCTGGGTGGCTTAAATGGAGAAATGCATCTGGAGTTTTGTGAGACAAGAAGATCCCACTTAAGGTTAAAGGTAAATTATGTCATCTCACGATTAAGTTGCCCATGCTGTATGGAGCTGAATGTTGGCCCGTCAATCAAGTGCACAGTAATAAGTTAATGGCAGCGGAGATGAGGATGTTCCAATGGATGTGCATCCTTATTAGAAGAAATAAGGTTCAGAATGTATTGATAAGGGATAATATTATTGACAAATTACGATAGACAAGGCTTCAGTGGTATGAACGTGTTAAGAGACGACACCTAGACACTCCAATGAGAAGATATGATAAGATAGTACTCCATGGTTGGCCTAAGAAGACTTAGAGAGAGGTAATCAAGAATGATATGACAATATTAGAACTTACCAAGAACATGACTTGCAATAGAAAACTTTGGTATACTAGGATTAAGACAAATGATCCCTCGTAAAGAAATTTTTGTGCTTCCTATTGTAGTCAATCTAAATGTGTAAATAAGAAGTAAGTATGTCTTAGGGATTTAGCTTGATTTAGTTACTCTTATTAATCATATTGTTATTATTGTTATCGCTATTTTTTTTCTTATTATCAACCTTCATTTTTTATTATTATTCTTCTTATTATACTTTGTATTATTATTATCATGATTATTACTAGTATTATTGTTATTGTTATAATTACGATTTTAATATTACTAACCCTATCACCACTACCACTACCATTATTGCTACTACTACTATTATTCCTTTTATTGTTATTATTATTATTTCTTCTCCTAATATTTGCATTATTTTTTATTCTTCTTATTATTACTAATATTATTTTCTCTCTCTAACTGTCTCTCCCTCTCCATCTTTCTATTTCTCTCTCTCTCTTTCTTGCCTTCTCTCTTTTCACGTAAGTCAATTGAAAATAATCTCTCTACTAATTAGAGGTAAGGCTGTGTACTACTAGACCTCACAGACCTTGCGTCTCAGAAGGATTTATAATGGGGTGTTGTTATTGTTGTTGTAAAATTGACCGATATATTATTTGTACTCTTGGTATTGGTTGATATTAAGCAATATTGTCAGTATCGATCAATACTTATACCTGATATGGTACGATAGAATTTCATACTTTTTTTGTTAGTACAATATGTTCTAGTCATTATGGCTTCAAATCTTCTATAACCTTTTCTCTTGTACCCTCTGTTCCAACAACATCCCATCTATTTACAATTTCTCTCTCTTAATTATTATATAGCTAGATGTTGCTTAGAACATGAATTCGAAGCTGGTCACTACACACTATAAGTTGACACTGTATCTTTCTCTTACTTTCTGGTAAACACTTTGGGCTTATTTATTTTTAACGGGGTGTTTGAAAACCTTTGAATTGAATTTATTAACAAATTGGATTCAATTACATTAATGAGATTGAATTGAATTCAATTTATAGTGATTGGAACAAACCCAGTAATATTAGAATTGAATTCAATTACACTGTTTGGAACACAATCAAAATAAATTCAATTATTTCATATGACACATTTACCCTTGACTAAAAAATAATCTTATTAAATAATAAACATTCACACTTACATAGAACAACTTATAAACATCAATTTCATTATAAATAATATCATCAAAAAAAAGTTCATTATTAAAATGAAAAGAAAAAATTGATTGCAAATGACATTAGGCTAAACCGAGCTTGTTAGATAATAGAAAACTATTATAATTTGGAAGTTTAAAATTGCATGAACGGGCCGTAATTATTTTGTGTTGATCACTACAAGGCATTATCAAATTTTGAAATTTCACTCCAAATTACATACAATATCATAACAAGTTTAACATGTCTTTCTGTGATAAGGAGACATAAGATCGTTACATCAGAAAATTAAATGAAAAACGTCCATACTTGCATAGAGCAAGTTACATCATCCATAAAGTTCCACATTTAAATAGAGCAAGCTATAAAAACCTAACATCAACCCATCTTCCTAGACAACCAATCTAAATGTAGTTCAACTGGACAAGCAAAAAATACACCAATAAAGTTAGGATGCTTTACAAGCCAATCAACCGCATCCAAGAGAACACGTCCTTCTAATCCTAATTCTTTCATTATGTCAAATATTTCCTCCCCTTTTCTAGCACGAGGGTTTGTGGCTACAATAGCTTGTGCAATTTCTTTCATTGTATTGGACATAACTTGTAATTCTGAAAATTTTGATCTTCCACTCTTGTTTTTCTTTTCTTACCCGTGTAGGATGGCTTTGACACTGAAAGAATTAATGATGAGGGAGCTTGAGTTGTTGGTGTTATTGGAGTACTCTCGCTCTCAAATGGATAAAAACTCTCTAAATGAACCTTATTATTTGCTTGCATATTATCAATGTCCTCAATATTCATATCCCACCTTTCCTTTTCTCATCTTTGAACCTTCTCCTTTGCACTTTCAGCTTCAGATCCGGTGGCTCTATCTTTCTCATAGATCTAGCAAACAAGGTCCAAATTAGGTAAAGGCTTCCCTTGAATATGTTTCACCTTTTCGTTAACCTATCAATCAAAATACAAGAAACTATGTCAACAAACTTCATGCATAAAAAATAATACAAATAAAAAAATTAACTATATAAGTATTAAATAAAATACCTGTATCAAACTTTGCCACACCCTTGGAAATGCTTCAAATGTCTTGGTAACATCATTCCATCCAATTCCATTTTTGCCATCAAGAAATATTGCCAAATGCATTTCTTCCATTAAAGTTCTCAACCGATTTACAATTTTGCTCCGATTAATCTTAACCCCAAACTTTTCGTTAATTTCCTTTATTACCTCTCTATATGCACCAGCACTAAAATTTCTATCCTCCTTTTGGCCTTTATTTTTTTTCTCCCTAGGAACTTGAAGCATGCACTTATCCATTTCATAATTCCACCTAAAATATCCATCAGTTTGTTTTTCATCATAATTCACCTCTATGTCCATCGTTACCTATTTTTTCCAAACACAATCCAACACAAACCATCTTATACTATTATTAACTCTTACTTTTCTCAACAACATAAACAAGCATAAAATTTTTAAAGACAATTCAATTCAAAAGACGAACAATCATGTTTATAAGTGACGGTAACAAAAAGAGAAAAAAAAGTAAACAAAGTTACATAATGTAATGACAAAATTTTCAACAAATCAATGTTGACAAACGTAATCATTCCATATATGTTCAGCGATAGTATTTCTTATTATTTCTCCTATTTTACCATCTTCATTCCTAGCAATTCCTCCAAAGACATTATCATCCTCATGATCATTATTTAATAGCTCTCTATCAATTCTTGCAACAAGTTCTTCATCCGGATCATATTGTATCAAAAAGTTATATAAAATACAACAAGCTAACATAATTTCAGATAATGTGTTCACATCATATCTCGACATCTCAGATAAAATGGGAAATCTACACTTCAAAACAACGAATGCCTTTTCAATTGCATTATGTAATGAAGTATGTCTCAAGTTGAATATCTGTTTTGAATTAGTTGGAGCTTGTTGAGAATACTCTGTTAAATGATATCGAGTGCTTCTATAAGGAGCAATAAATCTGCACCTCAGCATATATCCAACATAAACTAAATAGAATTTACCTATAAATAAAAGTAAAACCATTTACTAGATGCTTATTGACAATAACACTTTTTGTATATAATATGAAATTTAATAATCTTCAACTAAAAGATACCTTGAGGAACAATGAGTTTATCTTCTCTAGCTAATGCACTATCTAAAATTCTTTAATCTGAGGCTAAACCTTCCCATCCAGGTAAGACATATGCAAATTTCAAATCAAAAGTGCATGCAACCAAGACATTCATTGTAGGATAACTCTTCCTTCCTCTGTACCTTGATATATTTTCCTTTAAAACTTTTACTTTGATATGTGTTCCATCAAGAGCATCAATACAATTCTAAAAAGTCCATCAAATGTATTAGAATTTTTTTATTAATAAAAAGTATGTTTTTGTATATAAATTGGTTTTAAAAATACCTAAAAATATGGATAAAATCTTCCTTTGCTATTGATTATTTCGGGAGGGACAACTAAACCATTTGGTTGAACCAAAAATTGATCATCAAGGGTAATTATTGCTCTAAGCACTTGGTGGAAGTGACGACTAATTGTTTCAGTAGATCGTCAAAAAAAGAAACTTTGTGAACGAGTGCTAGCTTTACCACTTAAAATATGTAAAAATGTTCCAACTTGTTCCTAAACCAAACCATACTGGTTATCTCTTAACAGTCCCCTCCCACGAAAAATTGAAAATAAGCGAATAAATGCATCATAACTCATACGTAAAATGCTACGTGCATTATAATGTGTCTCTATTGCAGTTAGTAATTCTTGACGTACAATTTCTCTATGACCTCTTTTTGGATGCACTATTTGTCTATTAGCTCGACACATATATTGATATATATGTCTCAAGCAAACCAAATAACTCGCATAAGCGACCATAGCAAGTAGAGCATTTCTTTCAAATCCTCTCATATCTCTTGCATTTAAATTTTATTTATTGTCACAACACAATTAGAAAAAAATATTGACATATCAGTTCCTACTCCTATGACACGTTCACATCTTCAAAAAGAAAGAAAGGGAACGGGATAGCTTCAAATTTTCAATGAAACCAAGAATTGCATAAATACATAAGAGAATGACATTCATCATAATAATCATCTAGAAAGATGGATCACTTCTATAAGTACTGAAAATGTTTTTGGATAATACATATACTGGTTTGGACCATGAGTTGGAGAAATTTGATTAAGATAAAATCAAAGGTTTTCCTTATACCAATTTTAAAAGCAAAACTAGGGGGAATAATAAATATATGGTAATCTCTATCTTCAGCAATGAAAATGTTATCACCTAAGAATTTACCCCAAATGAAAGAAGAAAAGAGGAATTGATATTAATGTTAAGAGAGGTTTGTTTAATTATGTTAACTAAGATTTTGGAGATTAATGTATAAACAGTATTACAACAAAAAATTTGTTTATGATCAAAGATGGAGGAAGGATGGATATTTACGGGATAAGAGTGAAAAAGATACAATTTGATCCATTTGAAAATTCTACGCCCTAAAAAGAAACTCTAAAGTATAATACATAGACTGTCTTAATAATATGCAGTGATTATTGAAGAATTTAGTTGTAAAAATTATCAAGACCTAAGCACTTCATAGAGTGGAAGCCAAATTTTATTCAGTATATGCCATTACAACTAAAAAATTTTTCCCCAAAACATGCCATTCCACAATCATACAAAAGTTTTCTCCGATGCATGCCCTTGCACATTCATTTAACTAAAAAGTTCATCCAATACATCTCGTCACACATTCCTGGAATTAACATTTTTGTTTAATACATGCCTTCCAAATTCATGCACAGTTTCTCCCATTTCATAATTAATCAATTTCTAACTAGCCATCTTATAGGCACTTGATAAGTATGAAAAATGGATCAATCTTATTATCCTATGAGGGCCAATTCTAACCAACATTTCATAACCACAATTTTGGCTTACCAATTCATAGATATCATTGATACATTAAGACTCAGATGATATCATCATTCACAGAAAGAGACCATATTGAGACTCAATGTACTAAGGAGTGTTAACGTTATATACATGGACGGAGTAATAACCCAACTGACATTATGGATAAACAACAGAATCATCAATCTGAAACTGAAAAGAGATGGAAGACAGAAGAATATGTTGCTAAAGCAGAAGCAAAGAATAATACCTCCAATAGATAGAGTAAAATTGAGAGATAAGAAAAGGAAGCAAAGATGTTGTTGCGTGGACGAAAGGGAGGCTACTGTTGCGTCGTCTGCTGGTGCATAGGTCTACTGTTGGGAGAAGAGTGGTGTCATCTGGTGTGTGGGTCTACTGTTGGGAGAAGAGTGGCGTCGTCTGCCGTGATAGGGTTATTGCCTTGAAGTCATGGGTATTATTGGGTTTCAACATTCAAAAAGAAGAGTAATAGCGTTAGAGTTGAATTCACGTGAACAATACCGTGAATTGAATTTACCAAGGGAGTGGTTTTAAACCCACGTGTAAATTCAATTCGTGGCTATTTTTTTGATCCAAATAGGGGAATTGAATTCAATCTTATAATTGAATTTAATTCACTATGTTCCAAACAGGTTGTAAGTCATTCTCCACTAACTGTTCAGTGTTCTTTCTTGTTACACGCTACAATTCCCACTTCATTTATCCTCTCATTCAGTTACAGCCTCGATGTTGTTCCTTCTCTAACCTTTTGCATGTTTCAAACCAGGGCCTTCCACTTGATTGCCAAAAGTATAGAGCAGCTCTTTTCGGTTACTTATATGTTAAGACCACCAAAACATTGGACAAACTGAAAGGCTTTTCAATTTCTAATTTGATATGTAAATTGTGCCACTCAATTGAAGAAAAGTAAGATCGTATCGTCTCATCTTCTAGCTTCCATAGCTCATAATTAGCCTCAATTCATAACATGGGTTAAGAAAGTTCACTTTGTACATCAAGATGATCGATTGGTATTCAAGCTTGTCATTAATTGTGATGTGTCTACTCTTTGGGAAAAAAGGAATATGAGGTATTTCCAAAACATTTCACTTGAAGCATTTACTCAGAACATTTTGAGATTGATCAGAGAATTGATTCTTGTCCGGGACATTAAGAGAAAAATAAGTAACATTCTCCCTAGTAATTAGAACTATTTGAGATGGATCAGTGAACTAATTCTTGTTCGAGACAAGGAGAAAATAAGTAGCATTCTTCCTGGCAATTGGAATGTATAGGAGTAGCTTTTAATCTATCTAAATAGCACGAATTCCCTCATTGAGGTTGTACTCTTGTTTTTAATGAGCCTTTTTTGTAAAGGATAGCCTCAGGCACCTTGGTTGTACTAAATAACATTTTTCCCTTCAATTCATTTCTTTTTCTTTCGATAAAAAAGACCACCAAAACAAAGAAAGAACATATGGGAATTTTTATACGAGATTTAAAAATTGTTGATAGGTTAAAAAAATCTAACCTATAATTAAAAAGGAACCCAAGATGGCTACAGGGATATCATAACAATTTCTAATTATTATGAATACACAAAGTGTGGGTTGGGTTTAAGAAGAAAAAAGGGAAGCATTTTGGCTGGTCTTTTGTGTGAGTGATGTTGACGAAGCCAAGAATTGGAGCACGTAAGTGAGAGAGGATTTCCAATAAGAAAATAAAATCCCAGTAGCCTCCACTTCGTGAAATCATGCAGCCATCCTAAAAACTAGACTAAAAACATAAAACCCAATTGCCAAATCCACACACGATCCCCAAAGAACACAACCATTCTCCAACCAAGGACTTAAGTTATAACATACCAGTCCAATAGAGTATATTCTTAAGTGTATTGAAAGATATTTAGGGCTATACTCTAGTGAAAATATATGTTCGAAAACAATTCAAAAGATTTTTCCACTTTACATAAGTATAGGGAGGCACAGGATTCTCCAGATGTGGTAGCAGGTGTGCTCTTTATTTCTGATATTGAAGCATTTGCATTGCTAGATCCAGGATCCACACACTCATTTATTGCACCGCATTTGGCATGT
>JAOQMP010000156.1:61057-71927 GCA_027563575.1 Erythroxylum pedicellare | reverse complement strand
ATAAGCAACCAAAATACTTGTCAGACAAATTTGACTACAAAATGGTTGCTTATGAAACCAACCATTTCATAAGCAACCAAAGTACTTGCCAGACAAATTTAGTTGACCAACACCGAATGCAAGACAAAACTATTGTTTTGCAATAAATAACTATGAATTGGACAATCTACAGCAGTCAAACAAACAAGAAAGTTTGAACAGCAAGTGGTCCCGAAAACATCTATGGAATCTGCACTTAGTACAATGCAAAACTGTCATTAACGTCGTGTTATTAGAAGAAACAGCACTTCCAATGATGTTTTTCTCAAACCACGTTTCCTAGTACTGACTACGACATTAAGCCTGGTAGAAGAATTTTCATGGACTTTTCAAAACGATGTGAACATCGGGATTTTCTTGAATTATAAGCCAAGATTTTTCTTTTTGAACCATTCCAATTCTAGAAAATGGTGACTATAAGACTCACTAGTGTTTGTATCTTTCCTCTCCATTCCATACTCTTTCTATATTCCTTTGATAACGACGGATCCGAGCGTGAGGTTATTTAGAAAATCAAGAACTGCAGAGCTTATCTGTTTGATGTTTAAACAAGAAAACTGTTATAAAATAATACGCAATTATTTGTTCTTTAGCAAAGTTCCAGTTACGAAAAGTCTCATGAATGAGTGTGCATGTTCTTTAGGCGTTACTCTTGAGAATAGGAATGAATTTCACCTAACCACAAATTGTGACGTGGACCAATCAGATTGATTAAACAACTTCTGTATGATGTTTTACCAGGGCTCCTCGGCGATGACATCAGGGTGGCTGAAAATCTTCGCAGCATTGAACCTCTTATTGGTGGGGATGGGTTCTCCGGCAGGAGTGTAGGCATCGCACATCACCTGTATATAAATCATGATACGTAAGGTTTGCTATTATTACGATTATTGCCAGAAAGAACTTGACTTGTAGCGCCTAGAAAAGTTCCAACTTTCCAACCGGAAATCACGAGAAGTCACGAGACTAGATGCTGACGAGTCAAAGATTACAAATTTACCAGGATGTTGTTTCCTCTTCTGAAGGGATCTTTGAAGATTGCTTGAGGGCTGCTCAAGTTACAAAATTTATCAGCAAATGCAATTATAAAAGATCAGCGAAACTGAACCCAAAAAAAAAGAAAAGAAAAAAAAAACACGATACATACTACAAAATAACTTCACTGTCGTCTCCAGGGGCTTGGTCGGTGCTTGAACCGTCGTAGTTCCACTTGGGTAGCTTGGCAGGATCGCTTACAGGCCCTGGAAGGGTCTGTTAGAAATAGAAACGAAGTGGATCAAGCAATGTTCAAGAAGGTAAAAACATTTGTACATATCAGAGCAAGAAAAGAGTATACTAAACCAACCCTGGCTTTGCTTCTCAAGTCCATCCCAGATCCCCCAATCCTGCAGAAAAGAAGCAATACCCCATAACTCAAAAGCACAAGAAAAGCAAAAAAGCTTGGTGGGTTTGGTAGTACTTAGATAAAAGATTACAACTTTACCATATATACTCGGCAATGATCTTATCAGTAGTGCCTGAGAGGTTAAGGTTGACGAGATCATTGAGAAGAGACATGACTGCTATACTCTCTATAAGGCTTATGGTCAACGAGACCGATGCTAACGCAGGAAGAGAGAGAGTTACAGTCCGTTGAAGGTGTGGTGGGGTTTGGGTTACAACTTTCCAAAGTGTTTAAATAGGGAGGAAGTGTCAGCTAATCTTCTACCCTCCAATTCCAGTAGAGAAGGGATGATATGGTCACTACCTAATTTTCCAACATATATGGAAAAGATATTCCAAACAGTAAAGTTGAGTGAAATTAAGAAGAATATTCAATTTCAACCACAATATGTGGTGGATACCCATACCAACCACACGGCCCACGGAATCTCTACATAAGCTCTAAATTTAAAATTAAATTTAATATTTATGAATATATATAAAAAGGGATTTTAATAATTAAAATTTTTTAATTCAATCGTTAAAAATTAAAATAGTTTAACTAATTTAATCGCAAAAGCCTTAAATCAGTAAAAATTTTAATTCAGTTTATCTTAATACCATTTATATTTTAAAATATGTGAATTTTAAATAATTTTAATTCAGTTTATTTTAATAACACTTATATTTAATTAATCAATTTTTATAAATTAAAAAATTTCATTTAATGGCCTATTTTTAAATTTAATTTTAACTTTTTTAGTCACTTTTTTATTTTTTCAAATTCTTTATTTTTGTTATATTTTTATTAGATATCAATTTTACTGGTTCAAATTGAAACCTTAAGATTATGTTTAGTTGAATGTAAGATTTTTAATGGAATGAAATTATTTATAATTGAATAAAATATAAATTTATGTAATATTATAAAATTATTGTTCAAGAGAAATGAAAGAGTTCATAATGTAATATAGTGAAATACCGTTTAGAATACGGATTTGTATTGTAATATAGTAAAAAGTTATTTACTATTTTACATTTCATCTTAAACCTTCCAAATTAGAGGTTTCTCGTTTTTACTGTCTAGGATAAAATGAGATATAATATAAAACTTTCCTCTTCCATTTCATCTCATTCCATTCTATTATCAACTCTCGTCTCGGAATAATATTTCATTCCATTAATAAACTCCTAACTAAATGTAGTTTAAATCTTTTATTTTACTGATTTAATTTTTTATAACATTCTTTAAATTAATGGAGTCTCAAATAATAAGTTAATTATCTTACCGGACTTCAAAATCAAGAAAAAAAGAATACTTATCTATTATGCGACAATAATAATGGATTCTCTATATCTTGTACAAGGTATAAAGAGGGCGGCATCCTACATAATCTCTAACATTTTTAATTTTAGAATTAATTTTACATTTTTTTCAAAATTTAGTGATAAGGACGTCCCTAAAAATTTGCAATCGATCGTTCAAATCGATTTTATTTATTAATTTTAAATTATGAACTCATATTATTTTAAGAAGCTCACACCATAATTATTAAGAAGCAAGTATAATAATTAAAAGCTAGTATTTAACAACATTTAAAGGGAATCAATTACATAATTATATCTTAATAATTATTATTAAGTTAAGAATTTTATTATAAAAATAATGCTTTTATTATTATATAAAAAAGAAGCGAATGGTCAAAACGGAAATTAATTAATTAATTAATTTTTAATTAAAATAAATCAAAATGAAAAGTTAAAATCCCCAATTCAAACTAAATCAATCAAATAAAAGATTACGGTTTTACAATCTGTTTGAAGATGAGGATAAAGATTGGACGTGTTCTCCGCCTTTTTTTCGCCTGTTTCTTCAACCGTAAGAAGCCCCCACTTACCAGCTCCACGACGCTCAAAAGCCTCAGAAAACACGCATTTTAAGTTCTTTCGAGTCAAGTCGCCAAGCTGTCTTAGTAGCTTAGGTAGCTGTCCCCGGGAGCACAGATAAGCCTGGATACAAAATTAGAGCACGCGTTACCTTCGAAGTTATCATTGAAGAAAGGCACCAGAAAGAGGAGATAACTTTGCACCAAGCAATCCCATTCTATCACGAACTGGTGAATTAGAAGTGATTCAGCATTTTTGCTAAAATATGCATTAGCACAGATGTTGGAAGATTTCATGGACTCGTGGATTCTTAGAATATTACGTCCCCTTTCTACGGCACTCGCCATTTTTCATAGGTTCGTCCAACAGTTGAAAACTCATAAAATATCACAATGGCAAATGAATTAAGAAAATTGGATTAGGAATTGGTTGTTTAATTTATTAGTGATCTTACATTTGACATTTGATTATAAAAATTCAATTATATCATTTTTTTAAGTTGAGTGGATGTGTAATGTCATTTAAAAGTGTAGTCTTGTGCTACTTCTAACTTACTTTGGATATGTATCTCTCGGTTTTTTTATAAAACATGTATAATTCATGATTTTTTTACTAACATCGCTAAGTTCTTGTATTAGCAATGGCCGCATTGGATAGTTCAAGTTTCTAATGTGAAAGAATAATGCACCAAATGTGTTGACGATTAGGTGACTAGTTTAATGAGTAGTACGACTCAACAAGCCAAGACAAAGCACTCAGATTCACTTCCCATGATTCCAGGGGCACAGTCTCCATCGACAATGTATCCTAGTTTTACTTTGTCTTCTTAACAGCTTTAAGTTATTACATGATCCTACATTTAGTAGCATACGTACCTTCAAGTACGAACCCATAAAGGTTCCAAACAGAAAGGCTTGTCGTTTTGGTTATGGCCAGCAGGAGTCCCCTGTGGTGGTGCATGCACAGTTATGGGAAGAATCCACTCACTTCTGTCTCTGCCCTCTATCAAAAGAGGATGCTCATACCTGAGCGAGGAAGATTAATAGAGTATGCAATATGATCAAAATATTTGAAACTCAGAGAAGAAAATCACATAGTTGAGCATAAATATGCAAGTCACAAAGATTTAGGCACTTAAATGAAGAACCTTCCAGTCAAATCAATCACCAAATCAAGAAACATGGCAATGCTATCATAAAGGAATACCTTGTCCAGTCCACATTTTTTGGAGTTGTGAAAAATTCAAATCGTAAAGCCCACTTCACTGAGACATGGGGAGTGGAAAAGGACATGGGACCATCTGTAGGAATTGAGAAAAGAAAACTTGTCTGCACCAGATCTGCAACAATCTCATGGTGATCACTCTGCACCTGCAAGAATGACACAGCATAAAGGCTAATGTTGGATTGTACGGTACAAATGTCCAGTTACTAATCATCAATGAAACTAACCAGCAGAAAAGAGTAAAATAGATGGGGAAAAGGGTATGCGAAGAACATATCTAAATGCATAATTAAGGCTTGGCTTTTAATGTTCTCGCATTCCTACTAAATACAAGCTTATCACTCAAATGGACAGGAAGAACAGAATGGACAAACAATAAACTAAGATGACACGTAACCTGATTTTCTTTATATAATATGTAGTTCAAATACACAGACAAATCAATGAACACAAGTCAAGCTGTACGGATTAGATACCTACCTTTGTAACAGTAGGAGAATTCCGGCGAGAAGGGTGAACAAACTGTCGGTTAATGGTCTCTGAAGTTTCTAATGTTATTGAAACCTGCAGGATTGTAATACTTCTCAACATCAAAAGATCTTTAGAAAAAAACTCGCATAATACAAGCAAGTAATCCTTTGCTTCTTATATAGTTACCTCAAGGCATCTCCTAGTTCCTTCTTCATGAAAAAAAGTAAGAGTTCCACCTATCTGCAACTGGAAAAGGTAAGTATAACGAGAAGGTAGCTTGGGAAAAGATTGAGATTAGAGTCGAGAAAACAGACTAGAATAATAACTGTTATTACCATATCACTGAAGTAATACGTGGATTCAGAGTTTTTTGGAGAAAATCTTAGCAAAACTTGATCATCCATCCTGATATTGTAAGACCTTCCTCGAATAAAGCCTTCTGCTGCAGAAAAAGAATTGTCAGCGGACTTAAAATGTCCAGAAGGTATTGAGAGATGTTAAAGGGTGGAATATCTTATATTTACATTCTGCAGGTTCGCTTGTTCTTGCAGCAGGTGCAGAGGATACTGCAGCACTATCATCCCAAGACTTCTGTCGCTGGCTTGGAGAGACAATGGCTCTTGAATTGCCAGGTGATAAAGTACCTGTGTTGCACATATTAAATGGTTCAAAAAGCTTTTGTCAACATATAGCACAAGAAGCATTTATTGTTTCGGTAGGAAATGACAGTGATTTAAAATAACAAAACTAAGCAGGTGAAGCATATCCAAAAAATTTAAAGAGACAATTTCAGCTAATCACACCAGCTGTAGAGTCGTGAGAAATCTCTGCCACAGACAGCCGAGGAAGTGTAAGGTTTGATGATATACTTGCACGCCCTCCTTCAATGTTTGAAGCATTTTTACTTGAAGACCTTACTGCAAAAGATTGCTGGGATAACGAGCTTCCAAAATTCTTGTATATATTTTCTTTACTGGCATTGTAGGAAGAAACAGATAAAATTTCATCCCTTGAGCTGTCATACTCCTCATCAACGCCGTCGTCCAAATCATTTGCTCTAGTCTGTTTCAGAGAACCAACTGAATTTAATTTCAGAAGGTGACAGCAATTTATAGTTCCAAAGTAACGGTGTTAAAAAAAATGATTCTCAAAGAACATATCAGGCGTGTAAAAATACAATCACTCATTTTAATCTACAGAAGAGTAAAAACAGGGTGACAGATGCCTCACCCATTCAGAATCTCCATCCATTTCTTTCCAGTATAGATCCAACTGGATGGTAGTAACAGGAAGAATGCCTGAAAAAATACATGATAAATCTACTTATGTCATTAACAGATAAGGAGTGAAATAGACGTGTATGTCTTATGTCGCACAATGATTTTGCATGCAATAACACTATAATGGGATAATTCATGACTTTTGTATAAAATGCACGTTAGATTGCAAACCAAAGAGCAAATTCCTCAAAATTCCCTAAATTGCAACTCCAAATAAAAATTCTTTGCTTTTCTTTGAACCTTTAACTTCTTAAACTGCAACAAATAAGCCCAACATTTTCCTACACCACATCAATCGTCATGCACAAGCCAAATCAGTATTAACAGCATCTTTGAAACAAATTAACTTCACAACTATTACTGTGTGGTTTCATGTCGGAAAAACTGAAGATCTGAGTTAAAAGTTGGCTAGGCTGGTCTTGAATTAGACCAAAACAAAAAAAATCATATATGCATGTGGAGGCCCACCAAATTTAACTGGAGAAATTAGCATTAGCAACAAATGATGTAATGATGGGAACTAATGATCATATAGTCATTACTTTTATTTCATAGAAAACTTTCAATTTACTAAAACTATTTTATTCAATGACAACAACTATCTACATCTTTCTTTTATCGTCTGTCTCCCTTACATACAACTTTGAACAACTTAATTTATATACCATCTTAATTATCATTGTCTGGTACTCATAAACCAATTTCCTGTCCCATATCATCAAATCCTGACATGTGAGAAATTTAAGGCAAAGTAAAATGGATTCACACCACTCACCATCAGTTTGACCTTCTTCCATTAGTAGGCCATTACTCTTCTGGGTCACCCATACTTGCAATGGAATCCGAGCTTCCTGCAAGAATTTAAATCTTACACCAATACTATGACATGTCTGAATATTCTAAAGTGTAAGCCAGTCCATTATAAGAAGATTAATTACTTTTCACAAACTTCACAAAGGGAATTAAGACTAACATACTTTGCTGGAGTAAACCAACCAAATGAGACCGAAAAGAAATATATGAAGATTTTTAATGTTAAGCAAGATTTACACATTTTGTATACGTACCATAAGCAATGTTTTCCTATAATAAACTCACCACTTACAAGCAACAAAAAATGAGCAATACAAGATGTGAATTGACGTAAATGTGCAAGAATGGACCATTATGTTTTAGTGAGGGCATTGATGAAGAGTCAGCCATGCTAGACTGTCTTGGGTTGTCCAGCGTTTGAATCTTACTTTAGAGTCTTTTATCTTATTTTGGGCCAATCAACGATCCTTGTATCTGGGTATCAGCAATTAAAAGTGGATCACTTGCCAATTCAGTTTTTGAGAGCAATTCCACGATTACACAGAATATGCAGCAGCGATCTTTTAAAATTGGCATCCAGCTTTTTACAAATTAACAAAGTACCCCCGTTGAGTATTGAGGATCATGCAATCTTTAGCTTCCCTAGGATTGTTTATGGAATTCTACTAAGATATATGACACAAAAGAAACTTTAAGTGGAATGTCAAAAGCATAATGGCTTACACCGCACAAATGTAATGCATGATTCTCCGAACCAAATATGGGATTTAGCATAAATAAAACAAAACTAGTTAGCATTAAGTTAAATGCAGAAGAAAGAAGATAGCTTCTCACCAGATGTAGTGGCATCCTCATGACCATGGTTAGTAGCAGAAAAATAAGAAGGGATAGAAAGATTTTTATGCACCATCACAGCAAGTTATTAGCAAACCCACCAGTCCAACAAGATTGCTTGAAGGTCCGTGCGAGTCTCTGCTTTCCAATGTCAACCATCGTCCAGAAAAAGTACTCCGTATATAGTATAGATAGCGAATGGTAGCACCCCTGTAAGATGGAGGTATAATACCAGGAAGTACAGCTCGCACCAAATCTGTATATCAAGTAGTTTACTTTAGCCAATTACCTAAAATAGATGTTGCACAATATGGAAATTATTATGTACCACTCTTCTGCTGATAAATAACTTGTATCGTTTGATAAACTGAGCCACTTTATCAAAGCAAATTCAAAAACTAAGCTAACAGGACGAGTTTCAAGAGACAAGGTCTGGCATTGACAAGCTTCTCAAATATCATCAATCAGTTGGCCATGTAAGAGAGAAAATGATTGAGTGCAGAATCAAATAGCTTGATGTGACCAACAAGAATAGAAGTGTACGAAATTCTGGGTTTGAATGATGGGACTCAGCACTGTTGTCAAAAGACAACGTAGTAAGTCATACAACATAATTTTCCAAAAAAAAGTCATACAGCATATCAACTGATTGCAGAACAACTTTGCTGGCCCAATTTTATCAATCATAAAGTTACCAGCCATACATTCAGCTTAAAATATAGAATTGTCCACTCAAAACCCAGAAAGCATATAATCACAATTAGCAATCATAAAATCAATAGGAACAACAATTATAGAAAGCGATCCATGTAATAACATATCTAAATATTCATAAACATTCACATAAAAGCAGAACCAGAACATACATGTTTTGGTGGCGCCAGAGGACAGGATCTGATTAGAAACCATTGATGATGTCGAGCAGTCCATGAAAACGTATTCACCTAAAAGGTAATAAGCATGAATTGTTAAACCATGAAAACTTAAAGGTAGTTAAAAAAACATCTCTTTATCAGTTTGCACGTTTGTACATCAATTTTCCAATATTAAAAGTCTAATTGTGAAAAAGAGAAAAAGAAGTTTTTGGCCAATGTTGTTAAAATCATTTGGTACGTTGACGGAGAAAGGAATATTAAAGAGGAGAATAGAGGACCTGTCAAACCGTCACAAGCAACTTGTGAAAACTTCTGCTTTTCTTGGTGAACTGACTGATTATAATTATAAGCAAAATAACTTGATCATGAAAACTAGACTCTCTTTTAGGTTCTCTCTTTTGCAAATATCTTCCTGAATATTGGCTACAACTAACCAATTTGCTTTCATCAATCACATCCCGTATGAGCACAGCCTACACAATTTTGAAGCAAACAGCACAAAATCGACAAGCCTGACATTCTTTCAGTTCAAAATTTGCATCCTCAATTCCCCCCTTTTTTTGATAACTACAAGAGAATAAGCAAGACAGTTTGATAATTTCAACAGCAAAGAACATTATACAAACCTCTTCTCTGTCTGGAGCTGGGTACCGGTTTCTGGGTAGCAAACCACTGAGTATCCAATTTCTCAATTCCTTTAACTTCAAAGCCAAGCCTTTCAATCAACAAGTTCAAGCCTTCAGTAGCACCATCACTAGGGTTGGATATCTCAATAGTAACCGAAACCGAATCACCAGGTCTATACACATCTCTATCTGTTTGCAGCTTTAACGTTGGCTTCAGTTCACTTCTCAATCCATCAGAAGCATCATCAGTTTTGTTCCCAAATAATGAAAATCTTTTAGATCCCAACATTTTCTCCACTAATCAGTACAAATACTCTCTTCTTGTGCAGCTTTTTTCTTAATAAAGGTTCATTGTGTGTCAAGTCAATGAAGAATAACACGAGTTAAAGCTCAAACAACGATCACAAAATAACCCTGCAGAAAACAAAGCAAACAAAACCCAAAAACAAACATACATTGCGAGATTGTCAGTGGTGAAAAGGAAATGAATCCTAGATCTCTACAGAACCAAAACAGCCAGCATTTCAGAGAAAGATCGATAAACATCGCGTCAAAAATTCACGAAAATGCTCACCCAAATGAAAAGACACACCAAATTGAACAGGAAATGCGTGCCGTACGTCTGACGGCGCAACTTTCGCCTTACACTCGAATACACATGATGAATCCAAAAGAGGTGAGCATTAGAATTTTCATTGCATAATTTTGTTGCCGAGGCTGTGGTCGGAGAAAGTTGAACTAAGAGAAGACGGTGATCGTCACCGATCTGTAACAGTATCCGTTCAGAGGCTGAAGACAAGCTTATCAGTTAGTACGTCATAGTTCTATTTTATTTTCGTTTGATAAATTTTGGAGTATGATTTTGGGCTTCAGTTCTTTCTTTATTTTTTCTCTACTTGTCCTGGACCGGTAACAGACGTCGATGGGCTCCGTGCTTAGTGTTTCAACTTTCAATACAATACTTTCTAGTACAGTTTACCAGGTGAAAAAGGCTATTCAGAGAATCTTCACCAATCGGCATGTTCTCCGAGGTTTCCCCTAAACCTTGAACTCGCTGGCATGCGTGGTGTTTAGGGTCGGCAACGATTCACATTGGACATTCGAATTTGATCAAAATTTGAGTTAAATGATGCCATATTGGTCAAATGATTCAGATCGATTTAGATTAGAATCACATTGTTTTAATCGAATTATTCATGTTGTTTGGACAATCAGCTTAAGAATTGGACAAAGTATAAATATTTAATTTAATTAAAGAAACCTACACATTAATTTTATATAATAAAAGACTTTAAACTATGAAAATTATATTAACATATTCTATTTAAATAATAAAATATTTTCATCATGTTATAATACTTTGAAATATTATATTAGTGTAAGTTATAAAAAAATATAA
>JAOQMP010000156.1:0-47764 GCA_027563575.1 Erythroxylum pedicellare | reverse complement strand
CTGAAGAGTAAAACATTCTAGCAATCTCAAGATCTAAATTTTCTCTAGCTTGCATGTTGAAAGCATCATCTATAGGTACCGATGTTGCCCTCCTCTTTCTTGAATCAAAACTACTAGTAAATGATGCTTCACCAGTTGAGAAATTTTGAGATTGACTAGATAAGGGTGGAAGAGGGACAGGTCTTGCCTTGGAATTTTCAATTAACAATGTAGCTTCATTGTCAATTTTTTAAAGTTCTGTCACCTTTGAGGATGGAATGTCACTACAAACTCGAATTCCTTTGCCTGACAATTTTAACAGGTGCGCCCTTACTTTAGTGTAAGAACCTCTGAATGAGTTATGGCAAAAACTACACTCAAACTCAAAGTTTCCACCACCCTCTGTTTTATTTTTCTTCACCATATATTTCTATAGTGGTTTTTCTGGATTTTATTGTTCAGCACCACTACTAGAAGCAATGGAAAAAGGAGATTAGTGGATTGAAATACCTAATTAAGATACCAAATTGTATTAACAAACAAGTAAACAATATCAAGAAACAACAAATTGTTTTTATGTCAATGAAGAAAGCACGACAAGAAAAGCAACTTTCAATCAAACACATTTCTAATTTCAAAGTCACACTTGAAGATTGCTAAAAAAAGATTGAAGCATAAAGCAGTCCAGCCATAAAATCATCAATATTGCATTGCAAAACATCAATTAAACACTCACCAAAATCATGTTACAGGAAACAAAAGTCATGGAATAGTTTGAATATTTGATCAAGTGCAACATCAAGACACTCAAATTATCATAAGTGATTCTAAGCATAAAGGCCAAATCACTCATAATTTAAAACGCGAGTTGATGATAATTGTAAAAGGTATTATATATGGAGAAAAAGAAAAGAATTAGAAATAAAAATGTTTAAGAAAAAGAAAGAAGGAAAATACCCTTGGAAGAAGTTGATGGTTTCGTTTGGTGGCCTCCTATAGAGTTTCACGGTTTTTAACTCCCAGTGACAGACTTAGAAGAAGAAAAAGAAAATGATTAGTCCAAAAAAAGAGCAAGAAAGCCTAAAAACCTTATCCTAAGTACTCGAGTACTTAGTGGAAATTGATGTCTCGACCTCGCGAGCTATGATTCTCTGTGAATTGAGCAACTTCGGAAAATATTGGTCAGATGATTGAAACATAAAAACTTTAACAGAGAGAAAGCCAGAAATCATGCTCATAAGGCCTTACCCAAACGAATTTTAGGAGTCGTTGAAGGCAGCTTTTTAGACTTTGTTAGGTAAACAGGAAGAGAGGTAGGAGAGAGATTAAGAAATTTCAAAGCAAAAAAGTTTACCAAAAGTTCTATTCTGTCTGGATTTGTTCATAATCAAAAGGCTAAACTTTTGGACATTCTTAAAAGAAATAAATAATCAAAGTTTAGGATTAATCATAATTTGCTCAGATGGTAAACAGTCGAGATTTTGAATCTAGCTGTGTCTAAGCCATCTCCAGCCGTGTCCGAGCCATCTCCAGACATGTCTGAACCGTGTCCGAGCCGACAAAATTATTTTTTAATTCTGACACGTCCAGACACGTGTCCACTGCGCGTCAGGTGGGTGTCTGTTTCCGACACGGGGACACGACTCCATTTTTTCTTGTCCGTGCTACATAGACTGCGAGCTATACTTGTACATATGCTTGAATTGTGGTCAATTGCCGATGGCTATAAATGCATTAGCCACTGAGCCTCAACCCATCCTTCTTCCACTCCTCAGGTGCAGAACGAGACGGTTAGCAATTCTTGCAAGACATCGGAAACTCCAACATAGTTAGAGACTTTTGTACTAAGTTAGTGAACATTTTGGATAGCTTTATAGGCATATTAACATTGAGCATCTTTTTGTATTTTGTATTAAGCTTTTGATGTGTATGAGATATGTAACTAAAGCTATATTCAAACACTGTTTTGTTTTAGAAATGAGATTGAGTATTGAAGAAGTCCTTTTGTCATGATGATAATGAAATATGATTGTGTTGCTTGTGATTCTTAAAATTGGTCTATTGCTTTTCAATCCTTTCATAGGTGTAGAAATTATGTTCTGACTTTAAGGAAAAAATGTATTAATTTGGGCTGAATTTGGCAAAGTTGTCTACTTAGAAGTTGTAGATTATCCTCTTAGCTTTCCAATGGTATGAAGTATAAAATTTTTGGACATCGGAGTTAAGAGATATGATCATTATAAGTGGTAATGCTGCATAGGATGTACATACAAGACAACTATAGAAATGATGAGAATTTGTTGTATGTGATGAATCATTTGAGTTGAGATTTGGGAGTTTGATGCAATCAAGTAGGTAACTGAATGTTTAAGGAGTGATATTGCATCAGAAGAAGTGAATTTGGGAAGATTATGAGTAAACATGATGTTAGAATGGATGTAGGAATCATTGGAAAGGCTTTAGAGGGCTTTGGATGTCACATATATCCGTTAGACGGATATTATGTCTCTTAAACGAACCTTCTCAGGTGTAAAAATACCCCCAACCCAGTCCATGTCCATGAAACGGACATTATGTCCATTAAACAAACCTTTACGGGTCTGGAAAATGCTCCAGACTCCGTGAATGTCCGTTAGGTACAGGTGTATGTCCGTTTACACTGTATACTTTCGGAAATTTGCAATTTTTACCCTATAAATGACAAAATCTCTCTTCAGGGTTTTCATAAAAGTTGTAGATATCAAAGTCCTCTTCAAAAATGTCTTAAAATGACCTTAATATGATGTCTATAGTTAAAGTTATTCCAATTGTCCCAAGATACGTACAATATGATTGAGGATATAATCATGGTTGATTCTTTTGGCCATAACTTCATCATCCAACCTCCAAATGAAGTGATTCTTAAACCAATAGGTTTATAACACATTTTTCTATCTCTCCATAAAAATTGGTATCCATTGGTCTTGATTTTCAAAAATATTAATGGAGAGAAAGTAAGGGAATTGATTAGAAGAGCATTATTTGTTGTTTACTAAACATACTTTGGTATTTTACTTATATCTTGATCTGTAGAGCTCCGAATGAGATGATTATTGTTTCAAAACAAACTAGAAACATGGAGATACAATTATTATGAATAACTCAAGTAGTTATTTAGGCATTTAATTAGTGTGGCCTCGCCCTTTGTTGTTTGAAATGTTATGAGAATGAGGATGAACCGATGATGGCTAAAAAGATCCCATGGAAATAACCTTATAGGATAATACGCTCACGTCTTATGATGTTTCGGATAGTTAGGCTCCGAGAACAGGATCCAACACTTGTAATATTGGACACATATTAGTTAGGTGCCATAAGCGAATATATTCTGCAAGCTTTTTGCTGCTTTTATTTTTCCTATAACCAATTGACGAACAAAAGAAGTTAGTTTATTGAATCATCTTTCAAATGAAGAAACATTTACCTCATTTATACGTTGAGATGAATAGTTTATCTAGTACCAAAATTCTATGAGTTAGACACCGTGTTAATGATTAAAGTATGAGCTACTTTAGGTATTTTATTAACTAAAGTTCCAACATTAGTAGTAACAATCATATTTACATTAGTTGATAGAAGACCTTCATAAAAATACTAAATGAGGAATTGGTCATTATTTTGGTAGTGTTGACTACTTACTAATAGCTTCTTACAATGCTCCCAATACTTGTACAAAGTTTCATTACTATGTTATCGAATTATGCAAATCTCCTTTCTAATGATGGTAGCTCTTGAGACTTGGAAAATGTTTTCCGAGAATAATCTTTTCATCTTATTCCAAGTGGTGACATTTCTCACAAGTAATTAATAGAGCCAATACTGTGTGTCATCTTTTAAAGAGAAAGGAAAAAGCTCTCATTTTTTTTACTCCTTGGTAACCACATTTGGTTTAATACTCAGTATACACCAAGTGAAATTTCTTTTAAGTGTTTATGAGAGTCCTCTTCTACAGAGTCACAAAAAGTAGGCAAAAGATAAATTAATCCATTTTTAACTCAGAATTAGTGTTAGCATCTAAATCTAGAAAAGTAATGTAATGAGGTTGTTGATTCAAAATTACAGTGGCGAGTTCTCGTAACATTAAATTATTTGCCATTTTTTGTTGTTTCACCAACTGTAATATTGTGTTACTTCCAAATTTTTGTTTCTTTGTTTAACTTCTCCCCATACTTTTTAATCTTTGGATTATTACGTAACTTAGTCTGCATTGAAGATCTTGTAACAAACATGCAAACTAGGAATTCTCTAGCAATGATGCCAAACTTTAGTGTATTTGTTGTCTACTCCTAAGTTTAATACTAAATCCATGTAATAAAACAAATGCGATGTAGAAAAGTAGAAATCATTTCCGTGAGGAATTCTAGTATGTCAACCATTAAGAAAGAAACATTTAACGAAATGGGAGTTGTAACGAAACGAAATTTTATAGTGAAGAAAATAAATAAATCTTGTAAATAATGAGAAGAAAATTATCAACAAAGCAAACATTGATTTACAATCACTTCCAACATTAGAACTACAATTTATTGTCGATATTATAGGCATATTATTTCATCAATCATATATTCGATGCCGTATTAAATACATGTCTTTCCTTAGGTTTAGTTAATAAAAAAAACACATAATTTGATTAACTCTTACTTTTTAACAACCTTGGAAATGATACATTTTTAATTAAACAATAACACTAAGAAAAGAAAGCCATCATAATAAGATAATATAACATATTTGGTTGCATTCAATCTAGTTGAATGCTCTGCCTAAAAGTTAATAATTCCCAAGGCAGCAAGTCAAAAGCTCCTAGTTGATATAAAGATTAAAGGAATTGAACTTTTATATATTCAATATTTAATCTAGTATATGGTTATTTCAATCAATAAACTAATCATGCACATGAAACACTTCGTGATAAGTCCCAATTATCTCTTAATTCATAAGATAAAGGAAGTTAGCCAATAATAACCATAGTTATCACTAACATCTGATGAAGAAAAAAACACTAATGCCTATTAAAAAGAAGAAAAGAGAGTTTTGTGAAAAGTTAGAAAGTGGAGATGGAAAATTGGGATGATCTTCCCCCTTAATTTTTGCCTTATTTATAACCACTTCTCCCATATTTTGTTGGTGTTGGGATCTTCTTATTGTAATTCGTTGGCTCTAAGAAATCATAACTTCACTAATTGCCATCTTGACTTAGTTAAGATAAGGTTTAAACAAATTTTTAAATGTTTTCTTTTAAGTTCGAAATATGGAGGTTAGAATTTCTACTGAATGTGCCTATGCCTAATTTAAAAAAACACTCCTGTCAATTCTATCCCTCTAACTGTATCTTATTTTATAATGTTTTTATTTATTTAAGTTTTATATTTGCCAAGGATCATGCAAATACAAAAGATAAACTAAACTTTAAGATATAATCAATAATTACACAAAATGCAAAGGGATTAATATTTAAAATAATAATCTTTAGAGTCCTTATCATTCTTTCTCATTTGAATCAAACAACCTTGAATCTTTCTCATGGAGGAGCCCCGGAAATCGTTGAGAGCGTAGAAATAATAGTTGGAGCAAAAACAATCAAAGCTCCAATGAATCTAGCAAGAGTGATGTCAACGATCATAGTTGCAAGAAGACGAGAAAGATCTCTAAAGAAGGAATTGTGAAGTATTTAGATTAAAAGACTCAAAAGGATATAAAAGTTGCAAAAAAAAAAAAGAATGGTAGTTATATGGGTTTAGAAAGAGATGAAGGCTAATTATGTATTCTGCAAGGACGAAGGGGATGAAGTGTATTGATTATAATTTGAAGGAGATGAAAAGGAAGGGAGTTTGATTGATGGGGTGATTTATGCATAAAGAAAGGTTGGTTCTTTTTGATAGATTCAAGAGATATGATTATGTAATATGAAGCATGTTGATATGGAAATATAATTTTCTGCAATTAAGGAGGATCTTGAGATGGAGTTTATAACTTTTGAGTTAGATGTTAGTTTCTTACGCATAATTGAAAAGGATGGATGCGTTTTTTTAAAAAGAGAAGAGATGTCTTTCTATTAGTCCAAATTATTCTAAGATATGTAAAAAATGGAAAATTTACAACTTTGAGGGAGAGAAAGTGGAGATATCAGATCTGATAAGTACTTACAACAACCTAATTGTCTTTTCAAAATTAGAGTTTGATAATTAGGGATTTGCAAAATATTCTTAATTTCAAGTTTTGTTAAAAATTATATGGGCACCATGGGAAATATGGGCACCATTATGTCCCATGATATATACGTGATAATAGTGTTTACTAACAAATTTTATAAAATAATAAAAAAGTTTCATTTCAAGTATAATTTTTTTTAAATTGCTATTATTGAAAATCAATTTCAAATGTTTAAAAATATTAAGGATCAAATTAGACATTTAAAAACATTAATTTTGAGGCTAAAAGTATATTTTAAACCTCAAGATTTACAACATAATATATAACAGACCATGACGTTTCAAAGTGTTTAAAGTAAACATCAATGTTTTCAGAACATTTAAAGCAAACACTAAGTGGATGGAATTTTTAATGCGATTAACTTCCTACGAGTTAAACTCCTGACGTGACATTATATTTTCTTATTTTTAAACAAAAAGTCACTATGATATGATAAGTGACACGTACCTTCTAAAATGTATAAATGTAGGTCTTATTGTCACATGACAAGCAAGACTTGTCTGAAATGTATAAATAATGAGCCTCATTGTCACGTGACTGTGGAATCCACTTTCTAGTTAATTTAAAAAATTAATTATATAATAGTAAGACCCACTTTCTCATCATCATCATTATCATCACACCTAGTCCGAAATTTCGCAATGAAGCGAGGTCTGAGGAGGTCTGATAGTATGCAGCCTTACTCCTACATAGTAGAGAAGCTGTTTCCGATAGACCTATATGTAAATGAGATAATAAAAGTGATGCAGGTTACAGAGAAAAAGATAAAACTAGCATGGTAGATTATTCTGTAATTAAAATTACAATAAATACAAAAATAAATGAACATAAAAATAATAGGGTCTACTTGATGGAGTCCAGATCTGTGAGTACTTGAGAAACTGCTAAGTCTGACTCTTCTTATCTTTAATTAAGTAAAGAGTCCTTACTCAGAAACCTTGAACGTATGGCGTCCTACTGTCCCCTCACATCCATCCTGTAAAGCCAAATTGAATGCTCGTAAGCCTTATCCAAGACTTACACTTATAACAGGGAGAGAGGACGTTGGGTATGACTTTCTATTTAGAAAATATAAAACAATGTTATATTAGCATTAACATAACATTTAACTAACAAGGAGTTTATCCCATCAAATTTTTCGTCCATTTAGAGTTTATTCTAAATGCTTTGAAAATATTAAGGTTTAATTTTAACGCTTCAAAACATTATAGTTCAAGTTGTATTATGACGTAAATGTTGATGTTCAACTTACAATTTTAGCCTTAATTATGATGCAAACGCTATGGTTTAAATTGTAGTTTTGGCCTTTATAAGTCTTATATTTGACGTTTTAAATTGTAATATTTTGTTATTCATTAATTTTAAATACCCGAAATCTCTTTGTACTTTCAACATTTTTTGAAAAGTTAAAAGTATCAAATATATTTCATTTTATATTATAAACTATTAAGTTTTGTTAAGATATTTCATTATATTCATGTCAATTAACATGATAATTTTAAAATTCATTAAATGTGATATAAAAAGAATTTGTTGTTAAGTAATATAAAAGAACACTTAGTTTATGTATTTAATATTTTAAAATTTCTGAAATATTTTATTATATGGAACAACCTGCTTAATAAAAAATCTTAAGCATTTAATCTTATTTATTATTAGTTATGAAATAACAACTCTTATGTTATTATTTCACAAATGTGCTTTAATTTTATTTCATTTTAAATAGATTTTTTCTATTTCGGTGAAACACATCCAAAACGACACAAGACAGAAGTCGTATCCTCAAGTAAGTAGCTCGATTGTACTTCATGACCTAAAAACGCGGAAAAACCCTAACCAAAAACCCCGCAAAACGCAATATAAAATGCCAGCAGCTTCGCATCGCATTTTTCATCTCTACTCACGCTCTAAACCCTACAAAAATCTTGGTCACTAGGGTTTTAGAGGTCTCTCTCTCTTCTTCAGTTTCACTCGAATTTATAGTGAAAAAGATCGTTAATCTGTTTCCATGGGCAAGGCTAGCAAGAAATCTGTAACCAAAGTAATACTCTTTTCTTTTTTAATTAATCTTTAGTTATGGTTCGGGTTTATTTGCTTGATAATGATGCTTGAGGTCTTTCTTTTATTTAATGTTTTTATGGGCTTATGTTTGATTCTTTTGTGGTCTTGTAGGTTGATGCAGCTCCTGCTGTTACCCCTACACCGAAGCCTGCAAAGAAAGGTTTAACTATTGGAGTGTAATATGTTTTTTTGTTAGTGTCATTGATTTTGTTTTTTTTTTTTTTGAGTGTCATCTCTTGCTGTGGTTGGTTCTCTTGGATTTGAGGATATGTTGTCTGGCGTTTTTCGCGGTGGGATTATACTTCTGCTCTATGTGTATTCCTGTTCAAATTAACAGAAATGGAGGAAAAGGAGTAGGAATAGGAGGCGGAGGCGGAGGGATGTTTTCTTTCAGATGTATGTTAGTTTTCGTGGTTCTTGATCTGTCTCTTTTAAGCATCCGTGTCCATCTTTTGAGTGAGTTCGGGACCTAGTTTGCTTCAGAATATGCACAAATGGACTTCTTTAACTTGCATTTTTAAGAGAAATCCCTGTCATAATTAAGGATCTGTTTCCTTATAATCTTAAACCTGTATAGGAAGTAAGAACATTTCTCTTTGTTTGATGAATGTTACCAATTGCCAAGTTTTTCTGTCTTGTCTGGTTTTTCACTAGTAGATGGACTTGAATACTTTCTGCAATTCAACTCGTTTCGAAAACATTTGAAATGAGATTGTGATTGAGTTAAGATTCTTTTCCTTTCTCAATTATCTTATGACTGGAGTTGTGAGTTATAACTTTGAGATGTAGGTAAGAGAGAGCCTGAAGAATCCGCAGAGAAAATTGTAAATGCCAAGAAGCAGAAGACTTGTGAAGTAGTAAAACAAGTCATTCAGAAGGAGAAAATTCAAGTGAAAACTCAGAAAAAGAAAAAAGAGGTGTCTAGTAGTTCTGATGACTCTGAAGAGGAACTGGAGGTAATTTCCTTATACTTGCTGTCGTTTGTTATTTATTATGGTTCTTCCTTACATGTCCACAGTATCACATGTTGATGTTATAACTTTGTTTAGATTTCTATGAATGATGAATTTTTGTTGTGTATATGCCTATATCCATTTACTGATTAACAGTTAACGCAATGATTAGGTAAAAGTTGTCCCAAAGAAGGGAGCAAAGAAAGCAAAACCACCTGTTAAAGAAAGCAGTAGTGAGGAGTCATCGTCAGATGATGTGAGTAGTTGGCACTTACATTTTCTTTACGCAGATTCTAATCTTATTACTAATGTGGCTTAAGTGTATGCAGGAGCCCCCTGCCAAAACTTCTGTTCCTTTAAAGAAAAAGCAAGTGGCAGCTAAAAATGGTTCAGTTGCCACACCTACTAAGAAAAGCAAGGTTGATAGCAGTAGTTCAGATTCTTCAGATGATGAATCTGATGAAGAGGAGGTGATTATTACCATAAGACAATTGTGTGGTCTTTGTAATGTTTATTGGCTTTTCTCATGAAGTTAAACACATTGAAAGAGTTATGAGCTGCATTCTGACTTTGTTTTGTTGTAGGATCCTAAGAGCAAAAAAAAGCAAGTGGCAGCTAAAAATGGTTCAGTTGCCACTCCTACTAAGAAAAGCAAGGTTGATAGAAGTAGTT
This sequence comes from Erythroxylum pedicellare, assembly GCA_027563575.1. NCBI lineage: Eukaryota > Viridiplantae > Streptophyta > Magnoliopsida > Malpighiales > Erythroxylaceae > Erythroxylum > Erythroxylum pedicellare. Next base: position 37,850 of record JAOQMP010000156.1, on the reverse strand, counting down.
CAGATTCTTCAGATGATGAATCTGATGAAGAGGAGGTGATTATTTCCATAAGACAATTGTGTGTTCTTTGTAATGCTTATTGGCTTTTCTAATGAAATTAAACACACTGAAAGAGTTATGAGCTGCATTCTGACTTTGATTTGTTGTAGGATCCTAAGAGCAAAAAATTTCCAGTAGCTAAGAATGGCCAACTAAAGAAGAAAGCGGAGTCAAGTGACGACTCAGACAGTTCTTCAGATGAGGAAGCTGTGAGTTTTATCTTTGCTTTATTTTTTTATTACTATATAAGATTAATATGCAAGCGTTTTCTTATTTTGAGATTTTGAGCTAATTCTTTGACGTTATGTGCAGCAAAAAGCTACCAAAGTAACATCTAAACAGAGTAACTCTGTGGTTTCTGCTGCTAAAAGTGGTAACAAGTCAAGTGATAGTTCAGAAGATGAAAGCTCAGATACAGATTCGGAAGATGTGAGTACAGGAATGGCATATATGATATTGAATTCTTGTAACTCAGCCTTTGTATTTATGCTAAGATGTAGCTGAAAAGGATGGATATATCTTTAGACGATGCTTACTTGCCTTAATCATATTTCAAATAAGTGGAAATTGATTTGTCATATTTCTACAAGCTTTTGCTTTTGGTCTTGAAGTTGATACTTTTCCAATGTATTATGCTGAATCTTCAACGGATCTTTGTGTAGGAAACTCCTGCAAAGGCATCTGCACCCAAGGTTGTTCCTAGTCAGGCAACAAAGAAAAAGGTTGAGGCAAGTGATAGCACTGAAGATAGTGATTCTGAGGAATCATCGGGCGACGATGAGGTTTTATATTCTTTCTCTAATCTTGTCAAGGTTTAAATTACAGATTGCATAGCAGTTGCGGGTTATTGGGGTCATTGCTGGCAATGTGGGCACAATTAGAGCCTCTGCCACAATTTGTGGTCCATAACAACCACAATTTGTGGTGTCAGAGCGGACTGTAAAGCGAACTCCCAATTCTAGTTTGCTGGTCAAAGTCTTGTTTGTAATTTGTTTATCCGTCAATTAGTTCAAATTAGTTCATTGTAGCCTTTCCCATGAACGATGACATTACCTGTTTCCTATATTTATTTTTTGAAGGGAGTCGCTGCAAGGGTTGCTAAGAAGGTTCCTGCAGTGGCTCCAAAAAATAAAGCTGTTTCAAGTGATAGCTCTGATGAATCCTCCGAGGAAGAAAAGGTGCAACCTCATTTATTACTGAAATTTAATCAATGAATTTGAGTATTTGACTCATATCCAAGCCTGGTGATAATGTTCCATAGTTGATTTACTAGGTCTATGAGGTTGCTGAATTCGAATTGTTTTAATCTTTTTGTCTAGGTTGTACCTTCCAAGGCTCCTATTGGTAAGACAGTTGAAACTAATGCCAAAAATAAAACTGAATCAAGCGACAGCTCTGATGAAAGTGATTCTGATGAATCCTCAGATGAAGATGAGGTGACTGTCTTTATCTGTTCATTCAATTACTTGTTTCATTTTTATTTAAACTGGAAAATTATTGAATTACTTATTGAATGCAGACCTTTTCCGTTTGCATAGTAGACTGTATTTGAATCACAGTTTTTGTTTCAGGCTGCAACCAAAGTTGCTGCAATGGCTGCTGCTAAAGTTCAATCATTGAAGAAGAGCAACAAAGATGATAGTACAAGTGACTCAGATGAGTCCAGTGATGATGATGAGTCCAGTGATGATGATGTGAGACTGTTGCTCTAGTTTATCTAGCTGTAGTACTAAGTTTTTTGATTCACATAGTGGATGTGTACTGAGTTTTGGTTAATAACGTTTAGGCTCTTTTATAGCCATTGTACTTTGTACTTTGGACTAGCTATGTGCTATCTTTTAATTATTAACTTCTTGTCGCTTTTCTTTTAATGTTGCAGACTGTTACAGCTACTGGTTTGAAAAGACTATCATCTGCTCAAACAAAGGACTCAAATAAGGTTAAACATTTTCCCTCTGTTTTACTTTTTCATTTTGTATGAGCTTTGGTTTTTGTTGACCTGCACATTTCATATATCATGTTATCTGCTGGAAGTAATCTATATGTATTTTGGGCATTGAACAATAATGATTAGGTTCAAGCCTGAAAACCAGTATTTCGTTTTTTTTAATGGCTCTTTTGCTTTCTTTTACTCTTAGTTGGCAGTTGCTTGAGGATGAAAATGATGAAACATAGTTGTCTGCTTTTGGCTCATGTGGGTTTCTATTCCTTTGTCTGTTACAGAAAATGAAGGACAGTGATGAAGATGATATTGAGGAGGAGAGTTCTGAAGATGAGCAACCTAAAAATAAGAAGGTAAAAATTTGTTAGTTTTTTTTTGCTTATAATGTTATTTTAATTACTTGTATGACCTGCAATTCACATGAATTTTCCTCAGGTGAAGGTAGCTGATAAAAAGGAAAGTGGTAGTGAGGAGAGCTCTGATGATACTTCCAGTGAGGAGGAAGATAGTGAGGATGAAAAATCTGCTAAGACTCCAAAGAAAAAAGTAATAATGAATTGTTATACTTATTGATTGGTTTTTGAAATATTTTTGCATTGAACTATCTTTTTCTGGATCACAAGTTATGTTAATATTATGCAGTGGAATTAATACACTAAAAGCTCATATGACTTTTTAAGACATATTTACTTAATTTAAAAAGTTGATCTTGTCATCGGGGAATTGGCAATGACATTATCAATCAACAAAGTTCCCAGATGGTTGATTGATCCTTGTATAATCTTGAGTGGGTGTTGAGCTTTTGTTTAACTATTCTGTTGTTTTTGTTTTTCTGATATTACATGAGTCTTGTGGATTCAATATGGGATCCTATGGAGCTAATCTTGGCACATTTAAGCATCTGTTCTTTTTTGTGCTGCTCATTAATTAACAGAAGTTACTTTTTGAAGCAGGATGCTGATGTGAAAATGGTTGATGCTGAAACACCAAGAACCACTACCAATTATAGTGATTTGATGAGAAAACCTGTAAGGCTATATGTTTTTCCCTTTTAGTTTTTAATTTATTCTGAAATGCTTTTTCTAAAGCTCTTTTGTTATATCTTTGGCAGTCCAAAACCCCTGTTTCTTCTGAGGATGGGCCAAAGACTCTATTCGTTAGCAACTTACCATTTCAAGTTGAACGAGCTGATGTGTATGTTTCTTGAGCCACCTGTGAATACAAACATTTGTAAGGTAATCTCATGTTTTAATGCCATCAGGGAAAGTTTCTTCCAAGATGTTGGGGAAGTTGTTGATGTTCGTCTTGCTCTGGATGCTGAGCAGAGATTCAGAGGTTTTGGACATGTTGAGTTTGCCACAAGTGAAGCAGCACAGAAAGTGAGGGTTTCTTTTCTTTCTTGCTTTTTCTGGTATATTTTAGTGCATGTCAGTATTTTTATGCTTGGGTTTGAAAGTGTCCCATTGTTTCTCTGTTATACCTCATATCTATGTAGACCTCCTCTATAAGTATATTAGACTTTTGCAATTATTGCAAATATGATCACTTATATTATGAATTTGCTAGTGTTACTTTTGTTTTGGTGTAGCGTGCAAATTTGCATCTGAGATTTATGTTCATTAATAAATTGATTGTTTATTTTTGTGTTTCCCAGGCTCTTGAATTGAATGGTCAAAGATTGATTGGCCGGGAACTGAAATTAGATATGGCTCGTGAACGGGGTGACAGAGGTTCATATACTCCATATAGCGGGTATTGCTTTTTACAAGCCCTTGTGGGATATCCTGTATTTTAAAGTTGTTCCTGATAGATTCTTTGTTTGCAGGAAAGACAACTCTTTTAGGAAAGGTGAGAGGAGTCAGCCTAAAAGAATTTATGTTCGGGGATTTGATAGATCTCTTGGGGAGGATGAGGTGATTGTTTATTTCATATTGTTTTACTTTTTCCTTGATTTCCAGGTTGAGAAGCTTTACTGAATAAATTTTGAAACACTTGTTGCAGATTAGGAGCTCCCTCCAGGAGCTTTTTGGAAGCTGCGGAGATATCATGAGAATATCTATCCCAACAGATTACGAGTCTGGTGCCATTAAAGGGTTAGTGTATATGTTTTCTTGTTTGCGTTTCTTTAACAGAAAAGAAAATGGAAATGTGTTCCATTCTGTGTTTTTTTGTCATGGACATATCATTTATAACTGGGATTGAAGATGATTTAACACTTCCAAGTTAACATTTATATAAAGATTTTGGTGAATATAGTGCATGCTGGGATAGCTTTGATAAGACTTTTATTCCTACTTTTTAGTTTTTAGTGCATTGCATACTTACATTACATGTTGCACCATGTGTCATATCTTGGCACAAGACATTAAATACACCAGGTGTGTGAATTTAGTGATGAGAATGCACCTTAGTGAAGAAAAGAGAAGGTTTCCATCACTCACTCGTAATTATCCTGTTGTGTGGAATTAAATTTTATGCTCTGCTTTCTTGATACTGATTGATCATGTTTTACAGCATGGCTTATATTGATTTAAATGATGCTGATGGTTTAAACAAAGCTTTAGAGCTTAGTGGTAGTCAACTTGGAGATCAGTATCTAACTGTGGAAGAGGCAAGACCAAGGAATGATAACCGTGACAGTTGGAGCAGTGGTCGAGGTGGAGGCCGAGATAGTGGTGGAAGGAGAGGCGGTAGAGATGGCGGTGGCAGATTTGGTGGCGGCAGATTTGGTGGTAGAGATGGCGGTGGCGGATTTGGTGGCAGAGGTCGTGGAGGTAGAGGTGGCGGTGGAAGAGGACGTGGAACACCTAATAAACCTAGTTTCACTGCAGCTGTGACAGGTAAGTAGACATTTTTCTATGTTAATCACCAGCTGCTAAAGAGAAATGAATGGTACGGAGAGGCAAATTTATTTCCACTTCTAGTTTTGACACATTTAATGGAGAAAAATGTGGGGTAGATCCTTGATTATGTTTGTGTCAGGTGGTTTTGATATAAAAATGCACTTTATGTTTCGAAACAATATCTGAATCAGGTTATGATTAGCATCTTCAGTTGAGGGGATTTGTCTTGATTTTCCAAATTGAGGTGGACGGCAGGAGCTTAGTAAAAACTTGCACAACTTTTCTAGTCAAATTGACAAGAAGATAATGATTTTGCTTTTGGTGTTCTGATGAAGATTGTGTCAGTGAACTCTGTTATTAAATGTTTTGTTGACTTGCTTTGATTTCGGTATTCATTCATTCATATTTGCCCCAATGCAATGCAGGTAAGAAGACAACTTTTAAAGATGATGATGAGTGAAAGCAAGAAGAAATAATGGAGTAGTATTATTGTTTCTGGTAATATGTATCACTTTATAAGGATTCGTTTGTATCACCAAATTATTTTTGTGTTGGGGAATTTCTTTAATATGAAGCAACTAATGATCTGTTACAATCAATTAGTTTCCATATTCAATAGTGTTCACCTCCAGTCTTTCCTTCATTGGCTTGGCTTGGCTTGATAGGATGTGATTGATCACCCTTTAAAGATAGTGATTCGTTATAAATTATATTACAAGTATGTGTTAGCTAAACAGAAAAAGGCAAAAACTGCAGATTTGATAAACGACTTCAATGGACCAAAAAGAGGTTTTAAGTTTTTATTCATATGTAATATTAATTTAATAATTAGAGTTTGTTAAAGTTATTAGTGTTTATTAAAGTTGAACTTAGTTAAATTAGATTTTATTAAAAACTAGGCAAAATTAAAAAATAAATTTAAGTTTACTACATAAGTTTTATTGTATTACGTGACATATTTAACAAAAATATTAAATTATTCAGTTAGAATTTAATTTGAATATTGTAAACGTTAAGTAATCAAAGTAACTTGAATAAGTTGAGAAAATTTATAGTTGAAAAAAATGATTTTCTTCAATAATTTATTAAATTATTGGTTTCACCATTTTAATCTAAAATAAAATCTTAAAATTTTAATAAAATTATAAGTTTATAGTATGAATTGATATTATGAATAATAAATAAGCAAATAGATTAAATTTCACTTATGTTTTCTAATTTTGAATTGGAAATATCTATTAAACCGAGTTTCAAGCAGCCCAATTCAAACACAATTCTGACTCAGCCCAGTCTAATTTTTTTTTAAAATTTTAAAATATAAATATAAGTTGTTAGACTTCGGGTCGGCAGTATAGATAGCCTGAGCTTAAATTTGACCGGAGATTCGATTAATTCAGGCATGACTCATTAATTTCGGGTCAGATAGGCCCGACCCGGACGGTCCAATCCAACTGCCTTCTCTATATAGAACTCCACTCGATTTCTAGGAACCTTTTTATCTTTGTATATAATGGGCCGACTTTTCTGCGCCTGTAACTCGCAGATTCTTTTGTAATTGATTTAAAGGTAAAATTCCAAAGCCGAATTCTTTGATTTGATGGGATAATTTGTAATCTCTCCCACACTCGTCGACCATGGCTTCGCCGTCGCCGGAGTCTATCCTCCTCGAAGACTTCGGTCAAAAAGTTGACCTAACACGGCGGATCAGGGAAGTTCTCCTGAATTATCCCGAAGGCACGACGGTCCTCAAGGAACTCATCCAGAACGCCGACGACGCCGGCGCCACCGTTGTCAGCCTCTGCCTAGACCGTCGCCTCCACGATTCTAACTCTCTCTTGTCTCCTTCACTCGCTCAGTGGCAAGGGTCCTCTCTCTTGGCTTTCAATGACGCCGTCTTTACGGAGGAGGATTTCGTTAGCATTTCTCGAATCGGCGGCAGTGCCAAACACGGCCAGGCGTGGAAGACCGGCAGGTTCGGTATCGGTTTCAATTCGGTTTACCATTTAACCGATTTGCCTTCGTTCGTGAGCGGTAACTACGTAGTACTCTTTGATCCTCAAGGCATTCATCTTCCTAATGTCTCGTCGTCGAATCCTGGCAAGAGAATCGATTACGTTTCCACGTCAGCAATCTCGTTCTACGAGGACCAGTTCTCTCCTTACGTCGCGTTTGGTTGTGATATGAGGACTCCGTTCGCGGGAACTCTGTTCCGTTTTCCTCTGAGAAACGCAACTCAGGCAGCTACGAGCAAGCTTTCAAGACAGGCCTACTCAGACGACGACATTTTGGCAATGCTTGGTCAGTTGTACCACGAAGGAGTTCTATCTCTACTGTTTCTCAAAAGCGTGGTCTCTATAGAAATGTATGTGTGGGATGCGGGGGGGCTCAAGCCGAAGAAGCTTTACTCTTGCGGTGTTAATTCCTTGAATGAAGATGTTGTTTGGCACAGACAGGCGCTTTTGAGAATGTCGGGAAGAACGCTGAACTTGGATACTCGGGAGAGTGAGACTGATGCTTACTTGGTGGAGTTTGTGAGAGAATCATCGGTTGTTGAGAGTAACATTGAGAGGAAAATTGATAGATTTTATATAGTGCAAAGTATGGCTCCATCAAACAGTAGAATTGCTTCCTTTGCTGCAACTGCTTCTAAAGAGTATGATATTCACCTACTGCCTTGGGCATCTGTAGCAGCTTGTATTTCCGACGTAAGTTGATTGCTTGCTTCCTATTATTTTTCATCCACTTGAACGTTTGTCGTCTTTACTGAATTCATAGTTGTATAATAAGCAATGAAATTGATCTCGTAACTGTTTTCTTGTTTGGTGTGTCACTTATTGATGTTGGTATCAAATTAACAATTGTTCTATCGTATAGTTTTTAAACTGCCCCATTCTGCAAAATAAGATCGAAATTTGGTTAGCTGCAAACCACTACACTTCTCTATCATTTGGTTAGCTGCAAACCACCATGCTTCTTTACCACAATAAAGTAATTGTTGCATTTCACTTGGCTTTTTCATACCTGAAAGGTTTGATTTTCTTGGTTTTATGATACTGGATCACTGCTTTGTTAAGTCCAACGTTGGTAAGCCTTCATGACATTGTGTGGTTTTGATATGCGTTATATTTTCCCCCAAATTTCTTATGGTTCTTGATTTTAATTTTTTGTTTTAAATATTGGTTGAGTAAAGGATCCAGTTGAAATTAGGTAGTCTCACTTCATCTTCTACAATACATGAACAAGTTTGGAAGGACTAGCATGATGACATTAGGAGGATCTCACGTTGTGTGGAATAATGACTAGGAGCATTAATATTTTAGGCAGTAGATGATACAGTGTCATTATATATTGATGCCAGTTTCTTCATAGGAAAGTCAGTAAATATCTGGATCTGAAATTTGTGGAAGCAATCATTTAATCTGACTCAAATTTATGAATTGGTGTTGTTTTTACTATTGGTCATTTGCCCAAACAGGCCAAGTCCAATGACAGAGTCCTGATTATAGGGTTAAACCACAAAAAGAAATTTATTGCCTATTACTGTTCTGCACAACCAAAAGTTAGCAAAATACTCCTGTGCTTATTGTAAAGAGAATGTTGTCCTTCTCTTGTGCAAAAATAACATAAGATGAAAACTTTCCAACTTTCTGTTTCTTAAGTTAGTTTTGCACTTTACAGTTTTGCATTTTAATTGACCGCATCATATTTTACTTTCTCAATTTCTTAGTTTGTAATTCTGCATCATATGTTCTTGTGATGGTTTTTCTTTGTAGGAGTACGATTTGTTGTTGTCACTTTTTTTTTTAATCAATATGATTTGTTGTAGTCACATTTTTTTAATCAAATTATCTTTTAACTCATTTCAGTATTATATTGTGTTAGACTCTTAACTTTTAACAGTTAAATAAAATGAATATCTTACTGATTTGCGACACTGACATTTTATAATTGAATCAGTTCTCAGGAAATTTATCTTTCCAAATTCAAATTGGTTTTTACATTCTAATAGACATTCATGTTGTTTGATGTGCCTATATCCAGGTTGAGATGAAGGCTTATACTTTGTTTATCTGTTTGTTTAGTTTCTTCCTTGTCTGCTTTAGATAAATAAATCCGGTGTATGTTCCAACATATTGTCAGCAGAATGATGATCTGAAGCTCGGGCAAGCATTTTGCTTTCTTCCTTTACCTGTAAGAACTGGATTGAATGTGCAAATTAATGGATACTTTGAGGTTTCATCCAATCGTCGAGGTATTTGGTATGGAGCTGACATGGACAGGAGTGGTAAAATTCGTTCTATCTGGAATAGGCTTCTTTTGGAAGATGTTGCTGCTTCCAACTTCAGATATTTGCTTCTCGGTTTGCAAGGTTTGGTAGGAGCAACAGATTCTTATTACACTTTATTCCCAAGTGGATCCTTTGAAGATCCATGGAGCATTTTAGTGGAGAATATATACAAAAATGTTTGTGATGCACCTGTATTGCATTCAGAGCTTGAGGGAGGTAAATGGGTGGCACCAGTCCAGGCCTTCTTTCATGATGACGAGTTCAACAGAAGCAAGGAACTTAGCGAGGCCTTACTGCTGCTAGGGATGCCTATTGTTCACTTGCCCAATAGCTTGCTTAATATGTTTTTGAAATATGCTTCATGTTTTCAGAAGAGAGTGGTAACTCCTGATACAGTACGTCACTTTCTTAGGGACTGCAAATCTGTTATGACATTGAGTAAATCTTACAAGCTGGTGTTATTGGAATACTGTCTTGAAGACTTGATTGATTCTGATGTTGGTGCATATTTAAACAACCTGCCTTTGCTTCCTCTTGCAAACGGTGATTTTGGTTCAATATCTGAAGCCTCAAAGGGGGTTTCTTATTTCATTTGCAATGACTTAGAGTACATGCTGCTTGAACAAATATCTAATAGGATAGTTGATCGTGATATCCCCATTAATATACTAGAGAGACTTTCTGCTGTCGCAGAATCATCAAGAGCAAATATTATGGTGTTTAGTATTGAGTACTTCATTAAGTTATTCCATAGATTTGTTCCCACTGACTGGAGACATAAAACCAAGGTTTCATATAACCCAGATTCTTGTCATAATCATCCAACTTTCTCATGGTTTGTTCTATTCTGGCAATATCTTCGATGCCATTGTGAAAAGCTATCTGCATTTGGTGATTGGCCTATTTTACCTTCTACATCGGGCCATCTGTACAGACCTTCTAGACAGTCCAAACTGATCAATGCCCATAAACTTCCTGTTTCCATCCAAGGGACACTCTCTAAGATTGGATGCAAAATGCTCGATCCCACGTATGGAGTTGACCATTCAGATTTGTCCCTTTATGTCTCTGATGCTAATTACGCAGGTGTTCTGGAGTCAATTTTGGATGTCTTGTCATCCAGTGGTGGTAAAATGCAACCTTTGTTTGAGAATTTGAAAGTTGAAGAGAAGGACGAACTTCGAACATTTCTTCTTGATCCAAGATGGTACATGGGGGATTGTGTTGATGGTTCTAAGATAGGAATTTGCAAACTGCTACCCATTTTTAAGGTTTATAGTGGGGGATCTGTTCAAGGAATTAATTTTTCTGATCTGGAGAATCCTGAGAAGTATTTACCACCTTTAGATGTTCCTGAAAATCTTCTGGGTTGTCGATTTGTCTTGAGCTCTTCAAATGAAGAACATTTATTGTTGAGATTTTATGGAATTGAGAGAATGGGGAGGGGACGCTTCTACAAGGAGCATGTGTTCAATAATATTAGCGAGATGCAACCTGAAGTTCGTAATGGCATTATGCTTTCTGTTTTGCAGAATTTGCCGCAATTATCTATCGAAGATACATCTTTCAGGAGCTGTTTGAAAAACTTGGAATTTGTGCCAACCTTAAGTGGTGATGTAAAGTGTCCAGAAGTACTGTATGATCCTCGCAATGAAGAATTATGTGCTTTATTAGATGACTCTGAGAGCTTCCCGTTTGGTGCTTTCCAAGAACCGGACATTTTGGACATGTTACTTGGGTTAGGCCTTAAAACATCTGTTTCTCCAGAGACAATCATAGAAAGTGCTCGGCAAATAGAAAGATTAATGCGTGATGATCAATACAAAGCCCATTCTAGAGGTCAAGTGCTTCTTTCCTACTTAGAGGTAAATGCGATGAAGTGGTCACGAGACCCGTTAAATGACAATCAAGGAACTGTGAACAGAAATTTTTCACGTGCGACAACTGCTTTTAGGCCTCATAACTTGAAATCTGATGTTGAAAAATTTTGGAATGATATGAGGATGATATGCTGGTGCCCGGTACTGGTTTCTGCCCCATTTCAAACTATTCCATGGCCCACTGTGTCTTCCACAGTTGCTCCTCCTAAGCTTGTAAGACTACAAACAGATTTGTGGCTTGTTTCTGCTAGCATGCGAATACTTGATGGGGACTGTGTTTCTACGGTATTATCATATAATCTTGGATGGTTATCTCCTCCTGGAGGAAGTGTCATTGCGGCTCAATTACTTGAACTTGGTAAAAACAATGAGATTGTCTATGATAAGATATTGCGACAGGAATTAGCCTTGGCAATGCCAAGAATATACTCAATTATGGCAAGTATTGTTGGTTCAGATGAGATGGACATTGTAAAGGCTGTTCTTGAGGGGTCTCGTTGGATTTGGGTGGGAGATGGATTTGCTACGGTGGATGAGGTTGTTCTTAATGGTCCTTTGCATTTGGCTCCTTATGTACGTGTTATACCCATAGATCTTGCAGTTTTTAAAGACTTATTCTTGGAGCTTGGTGTTCGAGAATATTTTAAACCGATTGATTATGTTGATATATTGGGTCGAATGGCGATTAGAAAAGGTTCATCTCCTCTGGATGCTCAGGAAATTAGGGCAGCCATACTCATTGTTCAGCATTTGGCTGAAGCTCCACTTCAAGAACGACAGGTCGAGGTCTATCTACCAGATGTTTCAGGAAGACTTTTCCTTTCTAGTGATTTAGTTTACAATGATGCTCCATGGTTACTAGGCTCAGATGACCCTGATTGCTTATTTGCTAGTGCATCTACCAGTGTGGCCTTGAATGCAAAGAAAGCAGTTCAGAAGTTTGTCCATGGGAATATTTCTAACGAAGTTGCTGAAAAGCTTGGTGTCTGCTCACTTCGTAGAATGTTGCTTGCAGAGAGTGCTGATTCCATGAATTTGAGTCTTTCTGGTGCTGCTGAAGCATTTGGGCAGCATGAAGCTTTGACCACTAGACTTAAACATATACTTGAGATGTATGCAGATGGACCAGGAATTCTTTTTGAGCTTGTTCAAAATGCAGAGGATGCTGGAGCTACAGAGGTGACTTTTCTTTTAGATAATACTCAATATGGGACTTCTTCTGTTCTCTCACCTGAAATGGCAGATTGGCAAGGGGCTGCTTTATATTGTTTCAATGACTCTGTGTTCAGTCCACAGGATCTTTATGCAATCTCACGTATTGGTCAAGAAAGCAAGCTAGAAAAACCTTTTGCAATCGGAAGATTCGGGCTTGGATTTAATTGTGTATATCATTTTACTGACCTTCCTATGTTCGTTTCTGGGGAAAATATTGTTATGTTTGATCCTCATGCATGTAATTTGCCTGGCATCTCCCCTTCTCACCCTGGCTTACGGATAAAGTATGTGGGTAGGAAAATTTTGGAACAATTTCCTGATCAGTTTTCCCCATTCTTACACTTTGGCTGTGACATGCAACACCCATTTGAGGGTACACTTTTTCGTTTTCCCCTCAGAAGCTCTGCTGTTGCTCAGCGTAGTCAGATTAAGAAACAAGGATATGCACGCGAAGATGTTTTGTCTTTGTTTACATCCTTTTCTGGGGTGGTCTGTGACACTTTGCTTTTCCTCCGGAATGTGAAACGCATTTCCATTTTTGTGAAGGAAGGAAACAGTAGTAACATGCAGCTTCTACATTGTGTTCAACGAAATTCCATTATTGAGCCAGAAATGGAATCTAGCTCACTGAATGACATGTTTAACATTTTCAATGGAAGTCGATTTAGTGGACTGGATAAAGATCAATTGCTGAAAAAATTGAGCAAATCCGTAGATAGAGATTTGCCCCATAAATGTCAGAAGATTGTTGTCACTGAGCAAAGTTTGTCCACCCATGTCTCACACTTTTGGATCACAGTTGAATGTTTAGGTGGTGGACAAGCCAACTACAACAGTGATGTTGCAAACAACAAGTTGCATAAATCGATTCCATGGGCATGCGTTGCTGCATATATTAACTCTGCTAAGGTTAATGGGAATTTGAGTGATAACTTGAACGTGGATGGCTCTTTTACCTCTTACACGAGCCAAGATTCCACAGTTTGCATTCATAGCATGGAGAGTTTTGAGGGTCGTGCGTTCTGTTTTTTACCACTTCCAATCAATACCGGCCTCCCAGCACACATCAATGCATATTTTGAACTTTCTTCTAACCGAAGAGACATCTGGTTCGGGAACGACATGGCTGGTGCTGGTAAGTTACGATCCGACTGGAATGTTTTCATCCTTGAGGAAATAGTTGCCCCTGCTTATGGTTGGTTGCTTGAGAAGATTGCATTGGAGATTGGCCCATGTGATTTGTTTTTCTCATATTGGCCAACAGCCACTGGATTAGAACCCTGGGCATCAGTAGTACGGAAGCTATATAGGTGTATTGCTGAGTTTGGTCTTCGAGTCTTGTACACAAAAGCTAGAGGTGGCCAATGGATTACTGCCAAGCAAGCACTTTTTCCAGATTTTGCCTTCCATAAGGCTCATGAGCTTGTAGAAGCGTTATCAGACGCTGGTCTACCTGTTCTCTGTATTTCAAAGCCACTTGTTGAACAATTTATGGAGGCTAGCCCCATGCTGAATTTTGTCTCGCCTCAATTGTTGCGGAGAATATTGATTCGACGAAAACGTGGATTTAAGGATAGAAAAGCTATAATTGTTGCCCTTGAATATTGCCTACTTGATTTGGAAGCCCCTACTCAGCTTGATGGTCTATATGGCTTATCATTGATACCCCTTGCAGATGGTTCGTTTGCGTCAATTGAAAGGCATGGGACAGGTGAAAGAATTTATGTTGCTAGGGCAGAAGAATATGACCTTCTCAAAGATTCAGTTCCACATCAACTTGTGGATCAGGGAATTCCCGAAATTGTTCATGGAAAGCTATGTGATGTAGCTAAGAGTGGGAAGTCAAATATTTGTTTTATCTCTTGCACTTTGCTTGAGAAGCTTTTGGTGAAATTGCTCCCAGCAGAGTGGCAATTTTCCAAAAAGGTCACTTGGTTTCCTGGTCGTCATGGCCAACCAAGCTTAGACTGGATAAGATTGCTTTGGAGCTATCTAAACATGTATTGTGATGATCTCTCAGTATTTTCGAAGTGGCCGATATTACCAGTTGGAGAGCATTATCTCTTCCAGTTGGTTCCAAATTCATTTGTAATTAAGGAGGGTGGCTGGAGTGAGAACATGTCTTCTTTGTTGCTTAAAATAGGATGTGTGTTCCTGAGAAATGACTTCCCTATAGACCATCCACAGCTAGAAAAATTTGTGCAATCTCCAACAGCAGCAGGTATATTAAATGCATGCATAGCAATTGCTGGTAAGCTAGACAGCATTGAGGGGTTTTTTACTGGTGCCTCTGAAGGGGAGCTGCATGAACTGCGAAATTTTGTCTTTCAGACCAAGTGGTTCATTGAAGAAAAGATAGATGCTGAACATATCGACATCATAAAGTACCTTCCTGTGTTTGAGTCTTATGGAAGCAGAAAATTGGTTAGTTTGAGAAACCCTACTAAATGGCTTAAGCCAAATGGCATTAGGGAGGATCTCTTGGGTAATGACTTTGTTCGCGTTGAATCAGAAAGAGAGGGAGTTATTTTGAGAAGGTACTTAGAAATCAAAGAGCCATCGAAGGTGGAATTTTACAAAGTTTATGTGCTCAACCGTATGTCTGAATTTGTTTCAAATCAGGGAGCTATCTCAGCCATCTTACATGATGTAAAACACTTGATTGAGGATGATATTTCCATCAAATCTGTACTTTCCACCACTCCTTTTGTTTTGGCAGAGGATGGATCCTGGCAACAACCTTCTAGGTACTCTTACTATATTTTCTGAAAATATTTATTTTTATTTCCAGTTGAGTGTGGCTGTTAGTGGAAGTTTTCAAATGTTCCTGTTGGGTTTCTATATGCTCAATTTCTCCTTTAATGCATGCTGTAGTTGTTTCTGCCTTTTATCAGTGTTTGAGTAAGCCTTCTAGCAGTATATGAGATGTGAGTTGTTACTACCATAAGTATAGCATTTATGTTACATCTCCTTTTTCTTTTTTCTGTAAAACAGGATTTGGGCTAATTCTAATATCAATAAGGATGTCAAAATAATCAGATCAATGATAAACTCTTTGCAACTTTCCCTTATATATACAAATGCATTGTAGATATAAACTACTTTCTCACCAGCAGTGGTGCTAGAATACCATCTTGAGTGCTGTTTCCATTTGGTGTGACTTAGCCGTGGCTCCTTCGCCATGTAATGATCGTGTTGTTATCTTTGCCGTAATCTGGAGCCTTCATCTTTTTATGCCTGTCCACTTTATTGCATTCATAAGTATAATTCAATTTAAAGGTAAACTCTAGAGTAGGTATTCCAACCTATTCCCCATAATGTTGAATTGAAGTTCTAATTATTTATTCTCATTTTTTTTTCAAAATCCACATAAAATACTCCTTTGGAAGTTCGCATCGAAAATGTTTCTAATGTGTGACATCTTTACACTATGAGTGACTAAGGCTACTATTATGGTGCAACCTTGAGGCCATATAGATAGAAAAGACCAGTACATCAAAACCTTTATAGCATTGATACCATAAAAGATCTATTAATTGAAGAGGTATTAATCAATAAACTTATGTTTTATTAACTTATACTGCATATAAAATTCAACAAACATGCATTTAATCAATTGATTTATTGTTTTTTTACCAATCTAATCAATTGGACATGAACTTAATGTAATGTATACTATTTATTAAATTAGCCAAAAAATTTCATCGCAATTGCACTAATTTAATTAATGTATTTAATGAATTAGGTTAAATTTAATCTTTGCATAATTAAACACAAAGTTTCTAACAATACATCATAATTTTTATTGTAATTCAAGAATTTAACTTCAAAACTTCCAGATTGAATAAAAAAAGTTAGACATAATATATAACGAAATTTAATTTTTAAAAAAAAGCTTAAATTAGATTCATGTTTTAGAAAATATCAGTCAATTATCCATGTATTTATTAATTTTAGTAAACTATTAACATATGATATGAATGATGCAACACAGTTATATAGGGGCTTTGTTAGAAAAATATTATCAGCAAGACAGCAACACAGTTATATGAGGGTTTTGTTAGAAAAATATTATCTTATCAATTTATCCTATTAACCCGAGTAAGGATTGTAAAAAAAAGTATTGTATAACAAAGGTTATTAATTTATTGAGTGTTAATTTATTGAGATTTTATTGGATTTTCATTTGACTTTCAATTTTTTGTTTCCATTGTAATTAAAATGCAGTATTTTATCTGTCAGTTTGCTTCTAAATAATTCTTTTTCTTTTATAGTTTCTTTGGCCCCTAAGTACTTATCACTTTCCCAAAACCATCTTGTGGGATATACTGTAAAGCAATTTGTATTCTTAGAACAATTTTTGATTCATTCCCTGGGTTAAATTTACCAACTCAAACTATTGGATTGCTTGGTTTGTTGATATGATTAAAGAACTTTTATGAGTTATGACTCGGAGGTCTTGAGTTCAAGCTACAATGCCCTTGTTTATTGAGACTTGGCACATTCCATGAGAGGAGTGTATTAGAATAATTTTGGGTCGAATGATTTCTTGACACATGATTTCTTTTTATGTCCAAGCAAAATTTGTAGGGCTATCTGTTTTAGATTTTGGTAGGGATGAGGGTATGGCTTCTGTGAACTGTATATAAATTAAAGTTTTGTTTTGTCAGTGATTTTGTATTAGAAATAGGATTTTTACTTGATTATTTTACCATTCGTGATTAAACCACCATACACTGAATAAAATAGCTCTGATATTGTAAAAGAACAATGAAAAACCCTGTTTCTTTTGAAACTTGAAATTTGTGGCTTTTGCTAGGAAACACTGGTTTTGTTTTTCTGTTTTTATTGCATTGTGTCCTTCTCAAAGAGTTTAGGTGCTTTCTGGAAGCCTATAATATGTGTCACAAAACTGTGAACTCAAGCTTGAGGGTGTAATTTATCAATGAGGAGGCTATATGAGATAGAGCATATATAACCATCAAATTTACCTACACTATCCACTTACAAAACCTTTTTGAAAACGTGATTTCCTTGTTATAATGTTTTTGGCAGGCTTTATGATCCTCGACATCCTGAGCTAAGGAAAGTACTCCACAGAGAAGCCTTTTTCCCTTCTGCTAAATTCTCAGAACCTGAATCTTTGGAAGTTCTCGTTAGACTTGGACTTAAAACAACTTTGGGTTTTGCTGGTTTTCTTGATTGTGCAAAATCGGTGTCAATGTTATATGATTCTGGAGATCCAGAAGCAGTGAATTATGGAAGGAAGTTATTTGCCTGTCTAGATGGTCTTGCACGCAAACTTGTGATTAAGAACCCTGAGAAGGGAGAAGGCAACTGCATTGAGATACAAAACAGGCTGTTTTATGACCGTAGTGCTGCTGCAAATGGTGGTCCTGAATCTTCTGAGCTAGATAACAATCTCTGTAAAGATTTGGACATTGACAAATTGTTGGACAACTTGATTGATGATAAACCAGAAGAGGAATTTTGGACTGAGGTCAGGGCCATAGCTTGGTGCCCAATTTTGCCTAATTCTCCTTTCGAAGGATTGCCATGGTTGAAATCTAGTAACCAAGTATCACCTCCGAACATTGTGAGGCCTAAATCACAGATGTGGTTGGTTTCGGGTTCAATGAATATACTAGATAGTGAATGTGACTCCTTGTATCTTCAACATAAACTTGGTTGGATGGACCGTCCAAAGGTTGATACTCTATCGATGCAATTGATTGAGTTTTCCAAGTCCTATGGTCAGTTTAAGCTACAATCCTCAATCAACCCATGTTTTCATGCTGCACTACAGGAGGGAATTCCTTTTCTTTATTCTACACTGCAAGAATATATTGGTACTGATGATTTCATGCGTCTAAAATCAACTCTAGAAGGTGTTTCCTGGGTTTGGATTGGTGACGATTTTGTATCCTCTAATGTGCTTGCGTTTGATTCCCCTGCAAAATACACACCTTATTTGTATGTTGTCCCTTCTGAATTATCAGATTTCAGAGAATTGCTTTTGGAATTAGGTGTGAGGCTTAGCTTTGATACCTGGGATTACTTTCATGTTTTGCAGCGTCTGCAAAATGATGTCAAAGGGGCTGCATTATCTCTAGATCAGTTAAGTTTTGTTCATTGTGTCATTGAAGCTATTACAGACTGTTGCCTTGACAAACCATTGTTTGAGGCTTCTAGTACACCATTATTACTACCAGATTCTTCTGGTGTACTGATGTCTGCTGCTGACCTTGTTTATGATGATGCACCATGGATACAAAACAAAACTCTGGTTGGGAAACATTTCTTGCATCCAAGTATCAGCAATGATTTGGCAAATAAGTTGGGCTTGAAATCACTTCGCTGCCTCTCTTTGGTGGATGAAGATACAACGAAAGATCTTCCGTGCATGGGCTTTGCTAAACTGTCTGAACTTCTGTCATCACATGGAAATGACTTTTTGTTGTTTGACCTTCTTGAGTTAGCGGATTGCTGCAAAGCTAAGAAGCTACATGTAATCTTTGACAAAAGGGATCATCCCTCCCAATCTTTACTGCAGCACAACCTGGGTAAGTTTATATAATTTTATTAACTTGTTATATGGACTGTTATGCCGAATGCAAATCTTGACTTGATGTTTTTGCCATTTATTTCCTATTTTCAACATCCGTTTCAGCGTTACGGTCCTTTTGGTTTTGAGAATTAGAAGATCAATCTGTGACTGATATAGTTTCAAAGCTTGCACAAAATCTTTACCCATTTTGAGGAATTTTAGTTGTCTTTATGCTGTATAGTCCTTATATTTCAGAAATGTTGTCAATCTTCTCCAATATATTGTCCTTTTCCTAATTTACTTCATTGTGTTCATCTGTCCAGCCTGTCTGCTACCTAAAAATGACATTAAGTTTTGCATTTATAAATATTTGTAAGTTGGAGAATCAAGCTAAACTTTAGTTTTCTAAATATTCCATCTAGGTGAATTTCAAGGGCCAGCATTAGTTGCTATTCTGGAAGGTGTTACCTTAAATAGGGAAGAATTGAGCAGCCTTCAGCTTCTCCCTCCATGGCGACTTCGGGGAGATACTCTCAATTATGGTTTGGGACTCCTCAGCTGTTTCTCTGTATCAGATCTCATGTCAGTTGTTTCTGGCGGTTACTTTTACATGTTCGACCCTCATGGTCTTGCACTTAGTGTGCCTTCGAGTTGTACACCTGCAGCAAAAGTCTTCTCTTTGATAGGTAATTTGGTCAGTCATCGAATCCCACTATTGCTTTCATTTCATGTGCAATATTGCACTTCTATCATTTTGTTATTTTGGGTGCTTTTGATAATGAAACAAAGTTTAATCTAAACAATCCAAAGTACGACATGCAAGTCTTGATAGTGAGCTTTCTCTGTTTTTGGTTAGTAGTAAAAGCTTCCCGGTACAAAATGAGGGCCTTTTAAGTTGTTCGAGGACTTAACTTTCCAACTTGTTCAGTTATGTTTTGGCTAAGATACCAATGCCTAAAAAAACTTTTGCCTGATGACTCCAGTTTGCACCTTTTGGGTGTATTGGCTTAAGGCTAGTGATTATATGATGGTTTTTGATCGTCTTAGTGGTACTTTCTGTGGAACAGTCTAGGAGAGTATTCAATCCTGTAAGATCTATTGAAGTTCCTTAAGTCAGACATCTTAGAAAATGTCAGTTCATTGAATGTTATCAGGTGTATGACAAATCGTGAAGAATGGAGATAGGACAATAATAGAGGGATAAGGAGGAATTGGGAAGAAAAGCACAAGAGTAAGGTCGAGCAAGAAGAAAGAAATTGAGTAGGAGGAGAACAAAGAATCTTAGGAGATAATAAATAGGCACAATGTGACATTGAAGTTGTCTCCCCCTATTTTTGATAGGTTAAGAAATGGAGATCAACAATGGGTGGAACTCAACATCAAGTATGATGCTTGTAAGATAGTGTACATCTAACAGATGTTTGATTGAATCACACTGGATAATACTACATCAACATCAGAGTATGGACTAGCATGATGATAACTTTGATCGTTTTGTTAATGAAAGCTTAAGATGTTGGAATCTGTGTGATTATGACCATGTTAGGATTAAGACATAAATTTTGGTGGTTTGAGTTCTTCATTTGCTTCCTCCTCTGGGTGCCAATTTCCTGGTTTACAAGCATACACGCTTGAACTAAAGGAGTTGTGGTTGAGGAAGGTTGAGGCTTTACTGACTGCAGCAGACACTTTTTCGTTGTCTGTTGCAAGTAAGGGGTGAAGAGAACGTAAGATGGAGAGATCAAGATCAACTGGAGCCTCTTTGGTGTTGTATGTTAGTGGAAATCATTTCTAGATGAGTGTGAAGAAAGAGAAGTATTCAGTTTTTCACTTTCCCCTGGAGAAAAGAAGTTGGGGTTGGAGGGAGAGTTTGGACAGGAATCAGTTTGGTTATTCATTTTTGTCAAGTTGTGATGTTGATCTACTTGGCACTCTTTTTTTTCTCCCATGGAATATGGTGCATTTGCATAGAATTGTAGGAGTTGCTGAAAAAGGGAAGATATCTCTGCTGGTTCTCATACAAAAGTTGGGCCTAAGAAGGTTTGGTCCCATTTCTAGTGATTTTTAGGTTACAAGGAGGATTCGAGTCCATTGCTTTGAGAATGTAGATAACATATGTAAGAAGGTTTATACACATTATATATAGCATTTCTCCTTGGGAAAGTCCTATATGATTCTAGATGTTTGAACATTGTTCATATTCCAAGCTTGCTCAAGTTCAATGTGTATGACCCCTTTATGTTGCTTCTTTTGACTTCAGCGAACACTGTGTGTTTGCTGGACATATCTCTCGTTAGTTTGTTGTTATTTCATCATTCCTCATGCCTCTTGGATTTTCTACAGAAGCTTGAGCACTTTACTGAACACTTTTGTCTTTCCCTTATCTTTAATCAGTTCAAAAATTGCTCATTGATTGCTGCTGTTTGCTTGATATTCTGACTTTTTGGTCAAAGACAATTTTCTACGGAAGTTTGCCTTCTATCTTCAATTGCTTGCTGTAGGTTGCTGATGGACATTCTGACTTTGAGAACAATATCTTGACTTTGTGATCGTATTATCTGGTCTATTAAAGTTGGAATTCCATTTTGCCTTTTTTTTTATTTCCAACATTTTTTACGCTTTGTTGTATTTTTTGGAATATAAATTGGAGTATATAATAGGGGTAATGCTCCACTTTCTCTGTTCTTTGGAATATAAATCGGAGAATATAATCGGGGTAATGCTTCACTTGCTCAATCCCCATCCCACGCAAGTGAAGATTTGAAACCCGTGACTTCTTGGTTTTGGGAGGGAGTTAATACTTCTTTTTTCCATTATGCTACTCGTCAATGTCAATTTTTGGTCTTCGTTTGGTGTTAATACTTCTTTTTTCCAAATTATATGATGTTTAATGGAAGGCTGATTGCTCATTACTACTTGTGCTCCTAGGTAGTAAATTGGTTGAGCAGTTTCCTGATCAGTTTAGGCCAATGCTGATTGATCAAGATATGCCATGGTCATCAGTAGACTCAACCGTGATCCGCATGCCTTTATCATCTGAATGCCTTAAGGATGGACTTGAGATGGCATTAAAGAGAGTGAACCAAGTCTATGAAAGATTTATGGAACATGCTTCAAGAGCTCTTGTTTTCTTAAAGTCAGTTTTACAGGTACTTCTTGTTAGTCAAGCTAGTTATGTGGTCTCTTCTTGTTAGTCTAGCTTGTTATGTGGTCTCATGATTAGAATTATAGTTGTAAACATTCTTTTCTTGTTGACTTCTCCAAAATTATACTACGGATGCATAGAGGAGACTTCTTTTACTCCCCTGAACTTGTGTGTCTTTGTGATGCACTGTTATATGAGAAGATGAAATTACTGAAACTTTACACAAACTGTACATATAAGAACATGTCATGTATTCAGGTGTCTCTGTCAACATGGAATGAAGGAATGGTACAGCCACACCAGGACTGTTCAGTTTTTATTGATTCTTCAAGTGCTAGAATGAGAAATCCATTTTCAGAAAAGAATTGGAGAAAGTTTCAACTATCAAGGTTATTTAGTAGCTCAAATGCTGCAACTAAGTTGCATATGATCGATGTGAACTTGTACCAAGGATCCACAAAAGTTGTTGACCGGTGGCTGCTTGTACTTAGCCTTGGTTCTGGGCAAACAAGAAATATGGCTCTTGATAGGTATGCTTTGTGGAAAATCTTTGGATTGAATGGTCTCATATGCCAATGTCTTTGGGAAGTTGAAATGCTTAATCTCAGACAGTTGTGCTAGTATCTTAAACTGAGTTCTTGTTGGAGTTATATAGAAGAAAGAAAATGTGTATTTGTGCAGAAATCATCATACTTGATGAAGTTGTGAAGAGTTTGTATATGATCTGTTCATTCATGGGCTCACCTAACAACATAAAGTTTTGGGTTTAATAGTTTTATGGCATAGCTAACAGCCTTTCTGACTTTCCAAACAGCAAATTTGGTAGATGTTCCATTCCTAAGCCCTGCCCAATTGCTTATGCTTTACAATTGAATGTTTTCTTGAAAGAAAATTTTCTCTTCTCAATACAAAGGTTTGAATTAACAAAGTTGAGATTAAAAGTCAGATTTCTAAATTTGGGGGAAATTGCAACCAGAGCATATTGCTTAAATTTGTCATTCATCTTTGTTTGAAAGTTTGCTCCTTTCTCAAAATTATGTTTCTCATAGCATGTGTCAGTCTTTATTGGTAATTTACAATTAAACCCTTGCAGAGTGATATGCTTCTATTTTAAAATTAATTTTGATTGGAATGAGATAACTTTTTTTTTGTTAAATGTTAAATTTCATATCTGAAAATTTCTTTTCACCCTTTATATAGCTGTTTTATTTTCTTGAAGGGTTTGGATAGGCTAATTGTATCTTTATCTGAATCTTGTTATCTGAATGTGATTCTTTACCTAGGCGATATCTTGCTTACAACTTGACACCTGTTGCTGGTGTTGCTGCACATTTGTCACGGGATGGCCTTCCTGCTGTGCATGCAAAAAGTTCTGTATTATCCCCTCTTCCTTTGTCTGGAATTCTACCTCTGCCAGTCACTATCCTTGGTTGTTTCCTTGTGCGTCACAATGGTAGTCGTTCACTCTTTAAGTGCCAGGATACGAGGTCTCTTGCAGAACTGCTGCCTGATCCTAAAGATCACTTGATTGAAGCGTGGAACAGGGAGCTTATGTCCTGTGTTTGTGATTCCTATGTTGAGCTGGTGGTGGAAATGCATAAATTGACGAGGGAACCTTTAGGTTCTATTGAATCAAGTAGGAGTCATGCAATTGCTGTGTCTTTGAAGTCATTTGGTGAGCTTATTTACTCCTTCTGGCCAAGATCTATTGGGCAATTGCCGATTAACCCAACAACAAGAGATGGTGATAATTTGTTCCCAGTGGAGGTCCTTAAAGCTGATTGGGAATGCCTGATTGAAAAGGTAATAAGGCCCTTTTATATCCGCGTTTCTGATCTTCCAGTGTGGCAGCTATACTCTGGAAGTTTTGTTAAGTCTCAAGAGGGCATGTTTCTTTCTCAACCTGGAAATGGTGTGGGCGATAATCTGCTTCCTGCTACAGTTTGTGGCTTTGTGAAGGAGCATTACCCAGTGTTTTCTGTGCCATGGGAGTTGGTGAGTGAAATTCAAGCAGTGGGGGTGGCAGTCAGGGAGATTAAACCTAAAATGGTTCGGGACCTTCTACGTGTTTCATCAAATTCAATTGCTCTTAGATCGGTTGAGACCTACGTGGATGTTCTTGAATACTGCTTGTCTGATATTGACTTTACTGGTTCATCTAGTTTCCATGAAAATCCCATGTCAGGGGGCATCAGCAACTCGGGGAATATTGCTAGAGCAGCTGATGAACTAGGCAGAAGTTCTACAATGTCTTTCCAAAATCTGCAGACTCTTCATGGTTCGCCTGTTCAAAATGCAGCTAGTGGAGATGCCCTTGAGATGATGACAAGTTTGGGGAAAGCTTTATTTGATTTTGGCAGGGGGGTTGTTGAAGATATTGGTAGGGCTGGAGGACCATTAAATCATAGAAGCACCACTTTAGATAGCAGCACTAGCAACTTCAGAAATGGGGACCCCGAGGTCATGTGGATAGCCGCTGAGCTTAAAGGCTTGCCATGCCCAACTGCAACTAATCATTTAGCTCGGTTGGGGACTACTGAACTATGGTTTGGGAATAAGGATCAGCAGGCCCTGATGAAACCATTAGCTGCAAAGTTTATCCATTCAAAAGTATTAGAAAGATCCATTCTGTCTGATACTTTTTCAAGATCTGCAGTACAAAGAGCATTAGAACTAAAAAGTTTTTCTCTTCACTTGATGGCTCGTCACATAAAGTTTCTTTTTCATGCAAATTGGGTAAATCATGTAATGGGGTCAAATATGGCTCCTTGGTTTTCTTGGGTGAACTCTTCAGTTTCTGGAGGTGAAGGTGGTCCTTCCCATGAATGGATCAGGTTGTTCTGGAAATGCTTCAATAGCCCATCAGAAGAGATTATTCTATTTTCTGATTGGCCTCTGATACCTGCCTTTCTTGGCAGGCCTGTACTATGCCGTGTGAAGGAGCGTCATCTAGTTTTTTTTCCTCCCTATCTTACACGCCCAGTCTCTGGAAATAGTGCTTTGATCTATGATGGCACAGGAACTGATACGACTGCAGGGTCTGTGGATCATGTTCCTGAATATGAATCAACTCAGTCCTACAATTCGGCTTTTGATGTAGCCAAAAAAGTACACCCTTGGCTATTTCCCCTTTTGAACCAGTTGAATATTCCTATTTTTGATGTTGCTTTTGTTGAATGTGCTGCCTCGTGTGATTGTCTCCCTGCACCCGGTCATTCGTTAGGGCAGATTATTACTTCCAAGCTTGTTGCAGCTAAATCAGCTGGCTATTTCCATGAATTTGTGGCATTCTCAGATTCTGATAGAGATAAACTTTTTAAACTTCTTGCTAATGATTTCTTTTGTAATGGCTATAATTATGGTGATCAAGAGGTTGAAGCATTGCGATCTTTGCCAATATATAAAACTGCTGTTGGATCCTTCACCACATTGCATGGACAAGATCAATGTATGATATCTTCAAACTCATTTCTGAAGCCATGTGACGCGCATTGCCTTTCTTATTCAACTGATTCAGCTGAATGCTCATTTTTTCGAGCCCTTGGGGTTCCTGAATTGCAGGACCAACAAATTTTGATAAGGTTTGGCTTGCCCAGATTTGAAAACAAACCTCAATCTGAGCAGGATGATATATTATTTTATCTTCACATGAATTGGCAAGATCTCCAGTCAGATTCTTCTTTATTGGAAGTTTTAAAGGAGACTAAGTTTGTGAGAAATGCAGATGAATTTTCAACAGATCTCTTCAGGCCCAAGGATCTGCTGGACCCCAATGATGCTTTATTGACATCAGTGTTCTCTAACGAGAGGCAGAAATTTCCTGGAGAAAGGTTCACTACGGACAGATGGCTTCGCATTTTGAGGAAGGTGGGTCTTCATACTGCAGCTGAATCTGATATAATTCTTGAGTGTGCCAAAAAAGTTGAGTCTCTTGGGAGTGAAAGCATGAAATGTGCTAAGAATTTGGATGATTTTGAGGTAGACTTAAATCAATCTCATGGTGAGGTTTCTATGGAAATATGGGCATTAGCTGGATCTGTTGTCGAAACTGTCTTTTCCAACTTCGCTGTTCTTTATGGAAATAACTTCTGTAATCTCCTTGGCAAGATTGCTTGTGTACCTGCTGAACTAGGATTTCCAAACATTGCTGGGAAGAGAGTGCTCACTTCGTATAATGATGCTCTTCTGTTGAAGGACTGGCCTTTGGCTTGGAGTTGTTCTCCTATTCTCTCCAAGGCAAATGTTGTTCCTCCTGAATACTCATGGGGAGCTCTCCACCTAAGGAGTCCTCCAGCTTTTGCTACAGTCTTAAAGCATTTGCAGGTGCCACTTCTTTCCTATTTTCTTCTGTTAAATTTCTGAGCATTTGACTGACAATAAGGTAACTCAGGTGATAGGAAGAAATAGTGGTGAAGATACTCTTGCTCACTGGCCAACTGTATCGGGCATAATTACTGTTGATGAAGCTTCTTGTGAAGTGTTGAAGTACCTGGATAAGGCTTGGGGTTCTCTATCTTCTTCAGGTAGCTTTCTGATGTGTTTTTGTCCCTCTACTTGAGTTAGTTTCCTGTTCTAATGAATCCTTTTCCATAGAAAGAGCATGTTTGTACTTCTGAATGTGATTAAATGCATATTTCCATTAGAAATCATGTGCTTGAGCAGTGTGTACTTTTCCATCCGTGCAAATAGCAAAGAACAGAATTCATTAGAATAATTATTCTCAGCCTTATTTATTACACTTTTCTATTTTAGGCATCTAAAGTAATTAATTATTCTATTGAAGTCCTTTTACTACTATTGAAAATATAATAAGTCAGGTGATTGGGAAATAACATGGACTATTTTGATGGAATTAGCAGCCTGACTTAATTGGGGTATTTCTAATAGTTAAGAGAAATATAATAACTTAGGTGATTAGGAAATAACATGGACTATGTTGATGGGATTAGCAGCCTGACTTCATTGTGGTATTTCTAATAGTTAAGAGAACCAAAATAGAAAAGATTCAAGTGACAAGATTGATGCATAAGTAGGAAGTCTAGAAAAAATGCTATCCTGTCCCTTTTGTACTATTCATGTTGACAACTCCTATTTTATTGATTAAGCTTTAATATTACTGAAGGTTTAAAATTGCAAATGGCTGGCTGAAGTGGTCGATTTCTGATTCCTGTTTCCAAAGGTTAATCAGATTGTTGACGCGTTATCTTTTCTGATTCATTTTTTTATGCAGATGTCAAAGAGTTGCAAAAGGTGGCATTCTTGCCTGCTGCAAATGGAACACGCTTAGTGACTGCTAGTTCTCTTTTTGCACGTCTAACAATTAACCTGTCACCTTTTGCATTTGAGCTGCCTACACTTTACCTACCCTATGTAAAAATTCTAAAGGAGTTGGGGCTTTAAGATGTGCTTTCAGTTTCTGCTGCAAAAAACATACTATCAAATATCAAAGATGCATGTGGGTATAAGCGTTTGAATCCAAATGAACTCCGTGCTGTGATGGAAATTTTGTATTTCCTTTGTGAGACGACTACTGAAGCAAACATATCTGATGAGTTCAAGTGGAAATCAGATGCAATTGTCCCAGATGATGGTTGCAGACTTCTTTATGCAAAATCATGTGTATTTATTGATTCATATGGCTCAAGATACATAAAATGCATTGACATTTCCAAGTTAAGATTTGTTCACCCGGATCTTCCTGAGAGAATATGTGCCTTTTTAGAAATCAGAAAGCTATCTGATGTTGTCATAGAGGTAAGAAAACCTTGGTAATTTTTTTTTTTTGCGTTTGCCAACTAATTGTTTGTGTACCCATTGTCAAACTTTGTCTTCATTTATGAAATCTGCTTTTTGTATGAAGGAACTTGCTGAAGAAGAAAATCTGTTAACAATGGAATCAATTGGGCCCGTGCCATTAGCACTCGTCCGGGAGAAGCTTGCGAGCAGATCATTTCAGGATGCTGTGTGCAATCTTCTAAAAAGCATTGAACGTTTTACACCCCTAAATGACAGTGCACCTTTTGAAGCCGTAAAAAATTCATTAGAATTTATGGCAGAGAAGATTCAGTTTGTTCGATTTATCCGTACTCGTTTTATGCTCCATCACAAATCTCTGGACATCACATTTGTTTCCAAGGATTCTGTTGTTCCTGGGTGGGAAGATGGATCTAGACATCGGAATCTCTACTTTGTGAACCCATCAAAGACTCTTATTTTGGTTGCCGAACCACCTAACTTTATTTCTGTTGTTGATGTTGTTGCAATTGTTGTTAGCCAGGTTATAGGATCCCCTGTCCCATTGCCTTTAGGATCCCTTTTTTTGTGTCCTCAAGGCTCAGAAACTGCAGCTTTAAGCACCCTGAAACTTGGTTTGTACAGGAGAGAAAGTGAACCCACTAGCAATAATCTAGTAGGCAAGGAAATATTGTCTCCAGATGCTCTTCAGGTGCAACTTCACCCTTTAAGACCCTTTTATAGTGGAGAAATTGTTGCTTGGCGGACTCAGAGTGGAGACAGGTTGAGATATGGTAAAGTTCCAGAGGATGTTAGACCATCAGCTGGCCAGGCACTCTATAGGTTCAAGGTTGAAACTACCCCCGGAGTGATAGAGCCTCTTCTATCTTCACAAGTCTTCTCATTTAAAAGCATTTCAGTGGGAAATGAGTCGTGCTTGGCTGATTCACTAGATTGTAGCCATAAAGCAGTTGATACGAGGAATATGGCAGAAACTTCTAGGAAGGGAAGAACAAAGTCTTCTCAGGTGTGGACCTTAAACATTTTAATGAAAACATAGTTTCAGACTTGTTTATCCAACTCACTGTAGTTTCAGACTTGTTTATCCAACTCACTGTTGTGTATAGTGTTATGTTGGGTGCTTCACTTCTCTTGCTTTCTCTCAAATTTTTTGTGATCTCAAAGTTTTTACTGTAGCTTGCTGCGGTTAGGATTCCTTAAAAACTCAACAGTTTTAGCGTTTGACCTGCCCCGTCTTAATAGGCAAAATTTTCAAATAGAAAGACCTTAACTGAGTGGACCTTTTTATTGCCAGCTGCAGGGCACTAGAGAGCTTCAGTATGGTCGGGTATCAGCTGAAGAACTAGTTCAAGCAGTTCATGAGATGCTATCTGCAGCAGGGATTAACGTGGATGTGGAGAAACAAACTCTTCTGCAAAGGACTGTATCTCTGCAAGAGCAAGTTAAAGAATCTCAGGCAGCGCTTTTGCTAGAGCAGGTTTGTTGCCCCTAATTTTGTAACTTAATAGTTTCTCAATTAAAAGTTCGTTATGATGTGGAATGATAGTTTAGCCATACTTCATAAATACTGTTTTAATGGTTAGACCATCCAGCACTATTATACCATTTTATAGAGCAGTCTGAAACACTTTGTCACCTGTGAGATGGCTATCATCATATTGTGATTCTAAAGGTTCTTAAGTGATCAATCAAATTTTGCAAAGTCCCGGGATCTATTCTTTTTTATAAATTGCATTGAAGAACAGTTCAAGCAGCATTTGCTTAAGAACAAAAACATTTGCACAAATGCAAACCTGAAGTTACTGCACTGCTTTCTTATGAGTGAGAGTATATAGCTTAGTGGATTAAACTATAGATCAGGAGGCTAAAGTTTTGTTTCCATATGAAAGGAAGAAGATTTGATAGCAATTGAAACAGTAAGGAGGAAAAGGCATGACCAGAAGAATTGTGTAAAATAAGTGAATTTATCCTGTTGAGGCATGATTTATTTTGAAAGAATGATACCAGGCAGAAAGAGATTGATTGTCCTAAGATGATTGCGTGATTTATCTGTAGGAAAAGACCAATATGGCAGAAAAAGAAGCGGAAACAGCAAAAGCAGCATGGATCTGTAGGGTCTGTTTGAGCAATGAAGTTGATATGACCATCATTCCTTGCGGTCATGTCCTTTGTCGGAGATGTTCATCTGCTGTTTCCAGGTGCCCATTTTGCCGGCTGCAAGTAACAAAAGCTATCAGAATTTTCCGGCCATGAGAACTCTTGCATTTCCAACAGGGTGAGGTACTTTTTGGTCATTTTACACTTTAGAACATACGAACTCCCTTGGACTTCCACCATTTAAGTGGGGCATTGTTTTACTATATAGGTGAATTGTGGTGATATAGGTGGGATTTGTACATGGGAAGCAACTTTGTAAATATCATATCACCATTTTCACTTATTTTCAGTCTGGTTATGTAAAGTGATAGAATAGTTTCCTTCCATAAAGAAGAAGATGATAACAGCGGAGTGTACAGAGCTTGTTTATAATCACTTGTAAGAGAATGCCCTGAGAGACTTGTTCCGCTGACGGCTTATTATTTGTGCCTCTTTCTTATTAGTTCCTGCTTTTTATGTTCATGGAAAATTGGGTGTCTATGTACAATAATAAAGTTATTCTGTTTTTTAAGTTTTGTATATTTAAATTTTGAGATTAATGGAATATGAAGATGACGGGTTCTGAAAAGTGGGAATAGAAAATCGCCATATTAAGTCCATAAAAAAGAATCCATGTTTATAAAGGTTTGGTACAAAATACCTAATTTATATTGATCAAAGGAGTTATCAAATGTACACAATAAAAATCCTGTCATAAGTGTTAGGCTTGCAAATGGTAATTACTTGGTTCTAGGGCGATAATTTATTTAATTAAAGTACGTAATTTATATAAATTATTAAGAATTTTATTGTTAAAAAACTTTAAAATATATTGAAAAAGATTATAATTGAATAAATTCTTTCATTGTACACTATATAATATTATAAATATCGTACTGGTATCAGTGTTAGATATAGTTTTAGTATGGTATTATATATGTACCAATCAATATTATAAAATTGTCCTTAAATTTTTAAAAATTACAAAATAGTCTTTTAATATAGTGTATCATATAATTTATAATTTTATATCGACTTTGTTTTTAAAAATTATAACAATAAAATTTTAAAATAACAACAATCTATTTATTTCTATTAATATTACTTTTTACATATTTGACATATAAATAATAACTACAATTAATCTAAAAAAATTTATTTAATCGTTAAACAGATATAAAATTAAGGATAATACAAAGTATTTAAAATGTTACAATTTCATCATATAATAAATAATAATTACATGAAAATATCAAATAAAAAGAATAATAAAGATCTATAACTTTTTGAGCAATACAATAAGAGTTTGTGTCCGGAAACAACTAACTAGAAGTAAAATTTGAAAAAAAATTACAGTTATATTTATATTACATATATAAAATTTAATATACACATTAAATATAAATGAAATTAAAAGAAGAGAATAAATGAAAACCTATAGCTACATTTAATTGAATTGCAGTTATACTTATATTACATATATAAAATTTCATATACACGTCAAATATAAATGAAATTAAAAGAAGAGAATAAATGAAAACCTATAGCTACATTTAATTGAATATTTGCTCAAATAGCATCGACCTCAATTCTCATTTAATACAAATGTTAATTATTGAGAGGAGTCTTATTATCATCATCATTCAAATTTATTGCACCAAATGACATGTCAATAATTTCTCATCTAAGATTATCGTTTAAGTTACTCTTATCTATTAAACTCGGTTTCTCAAAAACTTAATCCGCTAAAAGATCAATATCATTGAGACAAACTAGATCTATAAAACTACTTATTCTATTAAGAGTCTTAGTAATCAAAGAAAATTATATTATAATAAATTATATTCAATTTAATAATGATAATAACATATACTACTTTAAATCATATCAAATGAAGACTAAGTCATTAAATCTTTTGTATTTCAATCTTTTATTGAAATGGATGAATTCAAATGCGCTTCAATTCTTTTCACACCCTATTATACTCAAATATTGACTAAAAATTTCAATTATAAACCATTGCAATTTTGGAACATTACTTTTGAATTGATCCCACCAAGTAATTGTTAGATAACAAAAGTAACATTATAAACAAAACAAAATGATTATTAATTTTTAAAAAGTAATAAAAATGAAAAAATATATGCCTAAATCAAGTTTGTCTCTTTGATGAACCATAATGAACATCCTAAAATCACCATAAGCATCCTTATAAATCTTCATTTCTGAGCTTAGGAGCTCTTTTATCATTTCATGGCAACAATTGTTGTAATAATTAATAACATTCTCGTATTAACTTCAATTTTCTTTATAAAACTTGTTTTGAAATAGATACTAAGATTCAAAAATGTCCCAGCCATAAATAGTGGGAAGTAAAGTTGCCTTTCTTATCTCTCATTGATAACTGAAAGATAAGGTGAGTACGAAGAAAGTCTATCGTTTAGATTGACCTTAATTGTCTTTTCATCACTTTTAGCCAGATGAAGTGCCTTTATTAAAGACTCACAAACTCGAATGACAAATTAACATTAAGACCAAAATTTAAGATTTTCAAGTATAATTCTAGCAACCTCCAATCTAGCATTAAAATTAGCATGCTAAAATGCAATTCACTTATGACTTGTGAACATTTGCCTCAACTCCTTCACTAGAACAAAACATTGAGGTAGTAAGAAATTAGTTGCAAATCATGTAATTGCAAGATAATACAAAATCTTACCATTAGTGAAATCATTTCTCATTAAATTCAAGACTTATGCAGGATTGTAGATGACCTTGGTCACTTTTTTTTTTCTTTTTGTACAATCTCATCAATAATAAGAAAATATATAACCTATTCTATATTTTTCAACATCAGGTCAATGCAATTTGCAATACACGATGTCTAATAAAAAGAATTATACTTGCTTTGCAATCTTTTTCCAACCGCTTTGTAAGCAAAATCATTATCTGCAATGATATTGTTTAGTCCCAACTTCATCAAATATTTGAAATAGAGTATCAAAATTTCTAGCAAGGCCAAATGCATCAATATGCTCCAAAATCATCGCCTCCTTTGCAGAATAAACTACAAAATTGATAATAGACTCCTGTCTTTAATTTGTCCAATCATCACATATAATTGAACACCTATAAGTAACCCAAGTCATTTCTTTTTCATCCAAATAACTTTCTATTTCATTTAATAAAGCTGCTTAGAAGTTTACCTATGTAGTCATCAATTGAAAGAACTTTGTATCCTAGATTGTAAGAGGCAATAACAATTATCATAAACTGATAATAATAAGACTGAACAACATTGAATGCTATACAAGAATCATACTACCATTTAGTCATTATCACGTCTATTGTTTGTGGTGTAAAAAACTAGACATTTGTCCTTTTCTTTTCCTAACATCAAGTGCAAAATTTCCTTCATATTGGGTACGAATACTACCACCTTTAACATCCCTACTATTATCCTAACCACTACAAAAAAAATCACTACCAATTTTGTAGTTTAATCTTTGCATTTTATCTTCTCATATTCATACTCTTTAAGTAAAGTCTTCATTTGTTATTTCATGTTATGACTTATTTTCTTACAAGGCTACATATCACCTTTGACCTCAGCTAAATGTTTCTTTAAACTGACAATTCCCTCAACTTTCAAATGCTTATTACAATACAAACAAATGGTATGGTTCTTTATCCAAGGAACTAATCTAGCATGAACTCAAGCTTCAAATCTTTCTAAACCTGAAACAATTGAATTATTAGAGATACTTGAACTTTCGTCCATTTATCTATAAAATAAATAAAGACATATGTCAAAATTAAATTAATAATTTTATTATCATTTATTATAAAAATATGGATCACTCAACTCAAAACAAATACAAATGCACCTATTATGTTCTAAAAGTATACACACAACTTCAAAATATATACTACAACAACAACAACAATAACATCACTCATTAAGAGTCTTGTTGAACCGTATGGTCTATAAGGTCTAGTAATACGCAATCTTACCCTTACCTATTAGAGAAGTTGCTTTTAATAGACCCATAGGTAATGCAAAATAATGAATATAAATAAAAATATAAAAATATATAATGCACTGCATAATACAATATGTATAAAACATAGTAAAGATTAACATAAAATAAAATAAAATAAATACACAGGCTAGAAAGAAAGATAAGTACAAGAATAAATTAAACCAATAATTATAAGAAGGTAACTAGGCTAAGTAAGAACATGGATGGGAAAGGGCCCGGACTCGACCTAACCTGAAGTCAACAGGTCAGGCCCAGGTTGATCAGGCCTTGAGTTCAATTTTCTGCTCAGGTCGAGCCCAACTTAAGGTCCAATGGGTACTGCCAAAACAAAGTTGTTTTATCTTTTTTTAAAATAATAATTAAGGTTTGGCTTGGGTTTGAGTCGCGTTGCCGAGAGAGTAGGGTCGGGCATTGCCATCCCTAAGTAAGAAACTGCTTAGGCTAAATAACTAAGAGTGAAATACTGTATAATCAAAATAATAGACCCACATGTAATGCAAAATAATGAATGTGAATAAATATTTATAAATAAAAATATAAAATATGTAATGCACGACACAATACAATATATATAAAACATAGTAAAGATCAACAAAAAATAAAATAAAATAAAATAAATACACAAGCTAAAAAAAAGACAAGTACAAGAATAAATTAAACCAACAATTACAAGAAGGTAATTGGACTAAGTAAGAACATGGATGGGAAAGGCCCGAGCCTGACCTAACCTAAAGTCAACAGGTCAGGCCCAGGTTGATCAGGCCTTGAGCTCGGTTTTCTGATCAGGACGAGCCTAGCATGAGGCCTAATGGGTAATGGCAAAATGAAGTTGTTTTGTCTTTTTTTTTTAAAATAATAATTCAGGTATGGCTTGGGTTTAAGTCACGCTGATAAGAGAGCAGGGTTGGGCATTGTCATCTCTATGTAAGAAACTACTTAGGCTAAATAACTAGGAGTGAAATACTACATAATTAAAAAAAATAAGGCTAATTATAAAATAAAGGACTCCTAGGAAAATGTTTAATAGACCTAAGAGAACGAGAAAGACTTTTTTATATGAGATCCCATATCCATATCCTAATACGTTAAAGGTTTCTATTGCGGACACATCCTTTATAAGTTCCAACAAAGTTATATCATTTTTAATTACTTCTCCTAATTCTTCTTAGGCCTTCCTATTATCCTTTTACAGTCTCTAAGTACTATTTTCTCGCATTTTCTAGCTAGAATATCAGGGTGTCTCCTTTTTACACGTTTGAATCACCTAAGTCTTGTCTCTCTTAGTTTTTATTAATACTGGACCTTTAATTTGTCTTTTACTAGTACATTCTGACCTTATCTCTTTTAGTAAGGTTACACATTTAATGTAACATTCTCATCTCCACCACTATTACCTTATAACTATGCACTTGTTTGATAGGCCAACACTCTATTTCATATAACATCGTCAGCCTAATCGCTAAATGATATAATTTACTTTTGAGCTTGAGTGGTATCATTTTTTCACATAAAACTTTTGATGCATTTCTCCATTTGTTTGATGCATTTCTCCATTTAAGTCATCATAATTTGATACGATGGAATATATCTTTATCGACCTCTCAATTACTTTAGACAATAGATCCTAGGTACATAAAACATTTTTTTATGATGTAACTTTTGAATCAATCTATACTTCTATATCGAACGCCACCTTATGACTCAAAAAGTTACACCCTAAGTACTCAGTCTTAGTTTTGCTTAATTAAAGACCCTTCGACTTTAATTTATCCCTTTAACGTTCTGGCTTGACATTGATACCTTACTTTGTCTTATCCATGATGACAATATCATTAGCAAAACAACATACACTAAGGCACATCCCCTTGAATATTCTTGGTAAGTCTATTCATCACTACTACAAATAAAAAAGTGCTCAATGAGGAGCCTTAGTGTAGCCCAACATTGATAGAAATTTTTTTTGTATTTCCTCTTATCGTCTTTACTATAGTATTTACCCATTCATACATATCCTTAATAACTTATATATAGGTCAAAGGAAATCCTTTAACCCTTAAACATCTCCACGAGATTTCCCCTAGTGCCCAATCATATGCCTTCTCTAAATCAATAAAACCAAGTGTAGATTATTCTATCTTTCCCTGCAATATTTCACTAATCTTCTTAAGAAATGTAAAGCTTTTGTGTTGAACCTTCTTGGCATGAAGTCAAACTGGTTCTCTAAGATAGGAGCATCCTTTCTTACTCTCTTTTCAATTACCATCTCCTATAATTTCATGGTATAACTATGTAGTTTGATGCCTCTATAGTTGCTACAATTTTGGATGTCCCCTTTGTTCTCGTATAGATGAATTAACATACTAACTCTCCACTCATTCGACAATTTGGCAAATTTAAGGGTCGCATTAAAAGCTTGACTAGCTAAGTAAGATCCTCTTCGTCTAGGCTCTTCCACACTTCTATAAGTATCTCATCAAGCCCTACTGGCCTTCCGCTCTTCATATCCCTCAAAGCTCTTTCAATTTTTGTCATTGTAATCTGCCTGTAATGACTCATATTATGAAACCTTTTTGGACATGTTAAGATCACGTAAAGAGATGTTGTCATCTATGCCTTCATTAAAAAGCTATAGAAGTACTTTTATCATCTTCTCTTGATGTCATTTTCAGTCACAAACACTCGTCCTACTTCATCTCTTATACAATGAACCTGATATAAGTCTCTCATTTTTCGTTCCTTAAGTCAATAGGCGAATAACCATTATTACAAACTACTGATGACATGAAGAATGTGAAATAAATTATGTAAAATAACAAAAAGAAATAGAGCAACAATAACTTCCCAACAATCATAAGATATAAAAATGCTTATATAAGTGGTTGTTTAACTTTCACAATTATAACTTAGTTCGTG
This sequence comes from Erythroxylum pedicellare, assembly GCA_027563575.1. Lineage (NCBI taxonomy): Eukaryota > Viridiplantae > Streptophyta > Magnoliopsida > Malpighiales > Erythroxylaceae > Erythroxylum > Erythroxylum pedicellare. The sequence goes on along the minus strand of JAOQMP010000156.1, from coordinate 1,105 downwards.
TGATTAAATAAGTCAACCATAAAACTACAACTATAACTCATTTTATGTGATTACATAATTTAACAATAACTGATAACTGCAACCTATTTTATATGATTATATAATTCAATCATAACTATAACTCATTTAGTATGATTATATAACTCAATCATAAATTTATAATTATAACATATTTTTCTGTGATTACACAATTCAATATTTTACCATAAACTTACAAGTATAACTGATTATGTATGATTACATAATTCAACCATAAGTTCACAACTTTTTAAGCTGTTTATCAATATTATAATTTAATTTTCATTAAATATTTTTTTTTCTAGTTTTCCATTATAAATCATAAAGAATAAACACACACACGCATACACATAAATAATCTTTAAACTTTAACTTTTATATTACAAATGAATCATTTTAATTTAATGTAACATTAATTTATTTAAGAAACAAGTTAAATATATTAGTAATAAAAGTTTAGATATAATGATTAACAAATAAAAAATCACAGTAATTTATATAATTTAGATATGATTCTTGACAAAATATTTAATATTCAAAAAATTAAATTTTAATTATTGATTTATCTCTAAATTCTATAATTATATAATTAATTAACTAATTTTATATTCTACACTTTGACGTTTTTATTAATTTCAGTTATAAACTTGTAAAGTTATAATCGATAAAAATTACAAATTTCACAACCAAATTCTCATCGACTCATCATTGCAACAAGTTTATTAAACATTTCAAACTCAAGCCATATCAAATGTCAACATTCTACAAGTCGCATGAGTGAAGACAAGCGAAGGTGAAGAAACTAAGCTCAAATCACAAATTTCTTACCTCCTTAATCGTTTGGAGAAGAGTTGACGGAGACTCTGGAGCCCCAATTTGGAAACTTCCGGAGAAACTTTAGTTGGGACAATTTAGTTAACTTGTTTTAAATGTTGGAAATACATGTTTGTGGACTAATATAATCACAACTTAATTCCATATGCCTAATCACAATTGAACTGCCTAATGTATTTTTTAATAACCATAATGGGATGGTTAATTTGCTAATTGCATTTGAGGCACATGGTAGTACCCTAATTACTATATG
>JAOQMP010000153.1:15456-29005 GCA_027563575.1 Erythroxylum pedicellare | reverse complement strand
TAAGGGTTAATTCAAATACATGTTTTGGTTAACTAAACATAAGAGAAAATAGGTAAAAAAATTTACCACGATGAACGTTGAACTAATAAATTGATTATTTTTAGTGTCAATGATCAACGCAAGTTCAATAACGAAAAATACCATAAACCAAGATTTGTTTCTATTGATTGTTAAATTCTCATTGTTTTGTTATTAGTTATTTTTCAATTTCATAGTCTAATTAAATTCTATTTAATTCCCAATTACAAACCCCTCCCCCTATTTCGTTATTTTGTTTTAGTTTTAAACTAGCTAACCTTTATCGTTAAAAATTCCTCGTGGGAACGATATCCACTTACCACTGCTACATTAAATTGTATTAACGAAAGTGATTTCTTTTGAATTTGGTTGTAGGCGACAAGAAGTTCCAATTATAATTTTTGTATGTAATCATCGGACTCTTTTGTATTGATTAAGAAAACAAGAAGATTATATTATGGACATAATTCGAGTGTTTTCAAATGTATCCATAACAAGAAATGATATATTTTGAAACATAAAAAAGTCAATGAATATAATTATATTACTTATAATTTGATTATGACGAATATGTATTTTATTGTTTGAATTTTATTTTTTAGTAAGATTTATTTTAATTATTAATTTTATAATTTCTCTATTTCGTATTAAGAGCGATTAGTGAAAAAAAAATGATCTAATTGATATCAGTAGTATTGGTCATACTACCATCTTGACCATTATGAACTGAAAAATAGTTATTTACAATGAAAATATATTCGTTATGGTAAATGAATTAAGAATGTTGATGATAACGAGATACAACATTATTTAAAATTACAATTTTAATAGTTATTATCATTTTATTTTTACTTTAATAATATTTTATATTTATTTATTCTTATAATTTCAATTTGTATTTACTATATATCGATATTATGACATTATATATCAGTTTTTATAAGATTCTAACCCCATTTTAATTTTTAAATCTTAATACCTAAATTTTAAAAACAAGGGAAAAGTTACAACTTAGTTGGAATCCTTAAATTTTAATTTGAATTAAAAATAAATTTATTAAAAATTCATAAAAACCTTATAAAACTTATAACCCTTTATTTTTAATTTAAATTCTTTTATCCAATCGTACCTGCAAATTTTTATTTTTAACTTTTTATCTTCAATTTTTAAATTAAAAAAGTAATTATAATAATTCACTCGTCTCCGGCTAATACACTTTTTGACTTGGAACTCAAACGAGTGTTCATGGTTCTTTACTGGATCAAGTGCTCATTCTTGACTGAAACTCACCTCCTGTCTCAACCCCCATCGGACAGCTTACCAACGGCAAGCCCTGCTAGGCAGGCCAGCCGATCACCATGAAACTCATTAGCTGGAACTATCGGGGGCTTAGCAACCCTCGCACAGTGAGGTCTTTGAAAGACCTAGTCTATCGCCATAAACCTTCAATCATTTTTCTAATGAAAACTATGATTGAAGCCTCTCGTTTGGATACTATCAAAAGAAATTTGGGTTTTGCCTCGTGTTTTGGAGTGGACTATTTGGGCAGAGGGGGTGGTGTCTTGCTCTTTTTTGGATACGGGGGTGACTGTGACTATGGGGTCTTACTCCAATAATGTTATTGATGCTGCTATTTCTGGTATGGAGGGGGCAGTTGGAGATTGACAGGTTTCTATGGTTTTCCTGAGCGACAACGATGCACAGAGTCTTGGAACCTTCTTCGTCTTTTGGCTTCTCAGAGCAATGACAAATGGCTCTGTATGGGGGATTTTAATGATTTGCTCTCGCCCTTGGAGAAACAAGGAGGTGCTGCACATCCTCATTTTCTTTGTTCGGGCTTTATAAGTGCTTTATAGGATGCTCACCTATTTGAGGTACCCACCACAAGATCTTTGTTTACGTGGGAACGTCGCAGTGGTTCCAATACGGTGGTGCAGGAAAGATTGAACCGTGCTGTAGCCACTAGTGATTTCCTCCATCGTTTCTCGAGCTACCTCTCTTTTGCAACTAACACTACTGTTTCAGATCACCTACCCCTTATTATTGTTCTTTAGCATTCATCGTATACATGGAGTCGGAAGCGATTTAGATTTGAAAATTCTTGGCTCCTTGACTCAGCAATTATGACTGTTGTGAAGGAAGCGTGGCGGGAACCAGGATTACGGGGCACCATGAATAAAAAGAAATCTTGTTGTGTGGCTTTGGAAGCATGGGGTGGTAGTTTTAGTCGGCAGTAATCCACAAGAAGAAGGCAGTGGGGGCTGAATTGGAAGTCTTGTTGGGCAGTAATGCCCCTGGTGCTAATGGCAAAGTAGCGCAGTTGAGGGCTGAATATAATCCGTTACTCGAGCACGAAGAAGTTTGATGGAGGCAGCGAGCGAAGGTGTTTTGGCTAAAGGATGGTTTTTTCCACTCACAAGTTAAGGTGCGTTGGAGAACTAATCGAATTACAACCTTGAGAGATAGGTTGAACAATATGGTGTCAGATCCACAAGGCATGCAAGAAATCATTGGGCGATATTTTTCAAATTGGTTCAGTGTAGAACCGGTGGACTCTAGCTGGGTCGAAGGAACCGTTCCATGCTGTGTCACCCAAGCCGACAATGTGCTCCTTCTTGCTCCATTCTCGAAGGAGGAGTTCAACTGCACTTTTTCATATGCACCCAGATAAGTCTCCGGGCCTGGACGACTTAAATCCAACATTCTATCAGCAGTTTTGGGAGGTGATCGGCGATGATATAGTCAAAGATTGCAATACATCGCTCATGTTAGGTACTTTTTCTGCCACGTTGATAGATACTTTGATTGTTTTAATCCCAAAATCGCTCATCGTGAGTATGTGAAAGATCTCAGACCCATAGCATTATGTAATGTATTGTACAAAATCAAGTTGAAAGTATTAACCAACCGGTTGAATTGCATTCTTCCCCATAGTATTTCTGAGTACCAGTCTGCTTTTATCCCAGGGCGATTAATTTCTAATAATGTCTTAGTTGCTTTTGAACTAATTCATGGGATGAAAAATAACAAAAGGGTCTCGGGAAGTACAGTGTTGAAGATTGACATCTTTAAGGCTTATGATAGAGTTGATTGGGGTTTTCTTGAAACTATGCTGATTTCTTTAGGTTTTGAGGATCGGTGGATCAAACTGATGATGCTTTGTGTGAGGGACGTTACGTATTCAATTTTATTAAATGGGTGCGAGATCGGCCCTATCATTCCAAGTAGAGGTATCCATCAAAGGGACCCTATTTCTCCTTATCTGTTTATTATCTGTGCAGAAGGTCTCTCCTGCCTACTCAGTCAAACAGAGCGGAGTGGACTCATTCGTGGGTGCCAAGCTAATTCTAGCAGGCCACGCATCTCTCATTTATGAAAAAGGAAGGGGGAAAAGTATTCACTGGTTATCATGGGACCGCATGTGTGATAGTAAAGCCGATGGTGGTATGGGCTTTAGGGATTTAAGGTGCTTTAATTTAGCAATTCTTGCAAAGCAAGGTTGGCAGCTGCTTACAGAATCCAACACTCTCTTTTTTTACGTGTTCAAAGCTAAATACTTTCCTAGAGGGAATTACATGAATGTTGATTTGGGTTCTAACCCAAGTTTCAAATGGAGAGGTATTCTGCAAGCCAAGGAATTGCTTCAGGTAGGTGCCAAAATTTAGATAGGAAATGGGGCATCAACAAACTTCTGGTTGGATCCTTGGATACTTAGGGACTTGAATTTTCAATTGCTTACAGGAATAGGAGCTAGGGACCATAATCTGATGGTCCATTCTTATTTTAAATGGGAGGATAGATGCTGGGATGTGGAGAAGCTTCAAGAGGTGTGCTGTGAGGAGGATGTGCATTATATTTTGATGATCCCTTTGAGTTTGAGGAACATACTAGATAAATGGCTGTGACATTTTCATAAGCGGGGTACTTATACTGTCAAATTTGGTTATTACCAAGCCCTTATGCTCAAGAAGAGTCCTTATGATGAGCGTGAAGCTATATGGAAGTTTTTGTGGAACCTAACAATCCCTCCAAAAGTTAAAGATTTCATGTGGCAACTTTTAAGGGATATTCTTCCTACGAAACAGCGGATCTTTAGACGAGGAATAGTTATTGACTCAAAATGTGGCCATTGTGGCCGTAATGATGACTGCTTCCACGTGTTTGTGGGCTATTATGTAGCGAGCGAGATTTGGACTACATTTGGTTTGAATTTTCGCTCTTTTGGGTCAACAATCTTTGCTTGTGTACGCAATGCTTCCAAGGCTGTCCCTGTTGATACAATGCGAAATGCTTGCATGGTCTTATGGCAGATATGGTGTAGTAGAAACACATTTGTTTGGGAAGCCAAACTCACACCTTGTTCGCAAGTTATTGGAAAGGCAGCCTCTTTCCTTCAGGCATGGACAGCAACGCGACACCTCTATGATTCGGTTTCTATGGGATCCAGCAGCCCGGGCAGCTCTAATCAGTCAGATGGCACTCTAACTGGTGATTAACATGCAGCTATTTTTCCCCACATGCACTGCAGTGGTTATGGGGCTGTAATTAAAAACAGTGCAGGTACTATTGAGTTTGCTCTCTTAGGTACGTTTTCTGCTGTGTTCAAACCTAAGACAGTTGAAGCTCTCACCTGCCGATCTCTTCTAGCTTGGGTTGACCTGCATCTGCCTAGACAGTGTTTTATTGCCGTGGATGCTCATGAAGTTTATACTGCTCTTCAATCATCTCGGAAAGACTTATCTGACTTTGGTAAAATCATTGATGATTGTTTAGATATTCTTAGGTGTAATACTGTTGTTTCAATACGTTGGCTTCGCCGACACTATAACGTTGAAGCTCATGAGTTAGCTCGACATTCTCATTTGTAATGCCCCTTTTATGGTTTGGGATTACTACCCTACCTTTGATTAATATCAGGTCTCGTTTTATCCCCAAAAAAAAAACATTTTTTCCTTTATCAAAAGATTATGTCGGATAATAACACAAAATAAACACCTACCTTAGCCACTATCCTCGCACCCTTTTGAAGATAGTGGTTAAGTAATATGCTAATAAAGAACTAGCAACAGTCAAAAGGGTAAACCGAAAATGATAGTCGAAGACTTAAGAAAAATGATATATATGCTTGAACAAGTCCAACCTTTTAAGGATAGGACTTCTCTCCCCGAGACAGAACATCAGTCGCTGCTCGAAGTAGTTTCAGAGAGTTCATCATTGGCTTCAAATAGTCCATCCTCAGTTTCAAAGAGTTCATCCTCGTCATCTTCTGGAATCATATCATCGTCAGTATCTTCTAAGTTCATATCTCCATCATGATCTTTGTGTTTTTCTTTAAGTTTCATTTTCATCTTGGTTGACATTTTCCTCGGCAACAATGATTCTAGCATCCAATAGGCATTTTCATCAGCATCATCTTGATTATCATCATCACCTTGCACATAACCCTCATCAACTTGCTTATACAGTGGAGCTATTCCACTGTAACTCTCATCAACTTGCATATACAGTGGAGTTACTCCACATTTTTTTATTTTACCATTCCCCCGAATAAAGAACTTGAATGAGGCCATATTGATGCAATGAAGACGGAATAATTGCCGTCTTTCAGATATCCAAACATTAAAGTCATGCAAGCACCAAACTAATACGCGGTGTTGCGCTAGCAGATAGCGTTGTAGACCGGTCAGATTACAATTGGTTTGATATGTAAACCGAATGGTAGGATTGTAGTTATCTTCAAAGTAGCATTCAAATTCAACAAAACTATCAAGCATATCAAAACCACGAGAGTCAACAACAACGCAAAATGCGAACCCGAAGGATCTGCGATTAAAGAAACAATTTGAAGGAAGCTTTATTCTAATGATATCTCCTGTAGTTTGATGCCTGAACCACTCTGGAATTCTGCTTCCCGGATAATTTAAGCCATTATCCTGCGTTTGCACCACAAAAAGAAGCGATGTATATACGTGTAACTGTGCAAAATTTAACATTATTATTTAGAAGAAAAAATGTGTAAACTATTCAAAGAGAAATATTGCATGCCTTTGGCCCATTTCTCAACAGCTTATACGCCATAGCCTCACATTCCTTTTTTTCCAATTTCAAGCAGTCGCTGAAGTCCATGTCGCCGCCATTAAAGATTGGTTGTTTGAAGGCCGACAATGTCTTGAGAGATTCGCAATGAACAGCAGTTAATCGACATAGACTGGTGGGAAGTTGTGGTAGGGATCGAAGCTTTGGACAGCCATCCAATCGGAGAGATTCCAACAGCGAAAGTTGCTTAATACTGGCAGGGATCTCCACAAAATCATTACGTTGCAAGTTAAGCTCCCTCAAATAGTATAAAGAACCAAGGTCCTTTGGTAATTCCCTTATACTACAGCCCGATAGATCCAGAATATACTTCGGAGAAAAGAATCTTAAGCTCGGATGAGACGGGAAGTCAATCAAATAAAATACGCATTCAGAAACATCTGATTTCATCTCAACCCTACAGTACTTTGTATTTATTATTACTATTGTATCAAAGCGATCACTTCGATCGGGACAAACATTATTGGAGATACTGAAACGGGGAGGTTCTAAATCCTCAGAATCCAAAATGTTGTGCGGCTGTTTTAACTTTTTACACGCAGCGCTGAACCCAAAGTCACGAATTCTTCTCACAAGATTACCAAAGCTTTCAGGAAAACAGGCAAGATTGAGACAATTTTCCAAATCCAATGATTCCAACCCTTCCAAATTGTCTATGGACGACGCTATCGCTTCTATGCCAGAATCTGATAGACAAACTGTCCTTAGATTGTACATGGGCTCCAAGATCTCGGGAAATTTCTTTAAGCTTGAGCAAGATTCCAGATTAAGTTTCTGAAGAGCTTGTAACTTGCAAATGTTACTTGGGAGACTTTCAAGCTTTTCACAGTTCCACATATTCAACTTTTCCAGTTTACTGAGGCCTTCAATTGAAGATGAATGTACTTCTTTTATTGCTGTACCTCCCAAATCTAATTTTCTTAAGTTTGTTGAAATTTCTGGAAATATCTTCAGATTCGAACATTCTCGGAGATTAAGAATTTCAAGACATTGCAAATCAACATTATTTGGAAAACTCTTCAGATTTTGGCAACCTTTCATATCCAACGTTTGCAGTCTACTGAGGCCTTCAATTGAAGATGCATGTACTTCTTTTATTGCTGTATATCCCACATATAATTTTCGTAAGTTTGTTGAAATTTCTGGAAATATCTTCATATTTGAACATCCCGTGAGATCAAGAATTTCAAGACATTGCAAATCAACATTATTTGGAAAACTCTTCAGATTTTGGCAACCTTCCAAGTCCATGTGTGTAATCTTGCTCAAGAATCGGCAAGAAGATGAGGGAACCTTATTGCCAATGCCAAAAGACAACTTACCAAAAACAATATCTGTGACACGAGATATGAACGGAGACTCAATTAAGGATTGTGCAGCCGCTTTTAGCTTGCCTGCACCCTGCGTAAGTAGTAGGAGATAGTTGTGTATCCACATTACAGTCTCTCTTTCAAATAGAAAACCGTTAAAGCATATATAGATAATATGTACGTACCTTCACTTTTTTCAATATCTGCTTAATATTACTACCAGGAAGATGAAGCACACAAAGTTCTTGTGCATCAAAATCAGTCGGCAAAGACTCCAGCGGGTATTTATCCCAGTAAAGATACCTTAACCCATTAGGTAGAAAATGAAGACCTCTAGTGAGATGCAATTTACTCCCTTCGCCACGAGAAGTATAAAACCTTAAGAATTTTAGATGGTGCATTCTCTTGAAAACATTCGGATCTAATACTATGTCGTCTCTAATTTGAGACGTGTTGAGAATTATACTTTCAATTTCAATTGCTTCAGTTCCCTAACAAAAATGATCAAAAAGACATATAATTAACAAGAAATGAATATATATAAAAGAATTAATTCATAATATTTTATCTATATAATAATTTTATGCTTTAAATCTTACTTCATTTTCTTCAAACACACCACATATTTCTTCAGCATCCCATAATCTGCTGCGGCACCTAGGATATTCCGATTCTTGACGAACAATTTCTCTACCCATTTCTTGCAACAGATCATGCACATCTAATTCATCATATCTAATAGTCACCAGAGACTTGCCAACAAGACGGCTTATTCCGATATTTGCCGAGAGTCCACAACTTCTAAATATTCTTTTTGCCTCGTTTACATTCTCACCTTTAAAGAAACATGCAATATGAAGAAAGATAGCCTTCTCTTCTCTATCTAATCCATCATAACTAAGTTTCAACACATCATGGATCTTCTTGTTGGGGCAATTTGATAATTTCGTCAATGCTTCTTTCCATAGCTCCACCTTGTTTCTACAAACATAGGAGGCCAAAACTTTAATAGCTAAAGGGTTACCTCTGGCATAATTAACAAATGAATCTATCAACGGGATATGATCTTGCGTAGGTTGCTTTTCCTTAAAGGCATTCCTCATGAAAAGTCGATGCGATTCAGTGTAAGATAATGTTTCAATTTCATATATATTGTCGATGATTCCTTTGAATACTTGTTTATCTCTACTCGTTATGATGATATTACTTCCTGTACCAAACCAGCATGGATTTCCAATTAAATACTCCAACTGTGATTGATCAGTCACATCATCAAAAACAACAAATACCCTTTTGCTTTTCAACCTTTCAACTATAAAGGGTTTAGGACCGATGATTGTCGTATCAATTTTCACATCGCTTTGCTCCAATAGTTCCGAAATAAGCTGCTCTAACAACATCTTTTCGCCACCCTTCTCCCATGCTTCTCTAACTTTTTCAACAATACAATGGCCTTCAAATTGACTCGAAACCTCAGCAAAAATCGCTTGAGCAAGAGTTGTTTTGCCTATACCACCCATACCCCAGATTCCTAACATGAAAACATCTGATGATCCAGTAGCTAATAATGTTTTCACTTCTCTAATCTTTGATTTCAAACCCACGAAGCCCTCTAAACTGCGTGGAGAGAGATGTTTCAATTTCTCCCAAATGTCTCTGACAATTAGATCAATCAGTGCATTATCATTCCTGAAAAATTGAAAATTGATTTTGAGAGAATCGGAAAATCGTCATCGTTGTTTCATGCGAGGTCAAAAACACGAACGTTACCTGATGGCATTGGAACCCCTCCCAGATATGTTGGCTGCTTTGGTTAAGGCATCCTTCCACTTTTGGATCTTGTTGGAGTACCTGGGGTTTTCACGGTGTTTCGCAAATGATTCTTCAAAACTCCCCCTTTGTTTCCGAACGTCGGATGGATTAACACGATAGAACACAGGTATAACAATCTGTTTATGGGTCTCATGGCATTCAATGATCTTCAGAAGTTCATCCAAACACCAGCTGGAAGAAGCATAGTTTTCAGAGAAAATAATGAGAGCAACTTTTGAATCTTGTATAGCTTGAAGAAGTACAGAGTTGATTTCCTTCCCTCTCGGAAGTTGATCGTCTACAAAAGTCTTGAGGCCTTTGCGAGAAAGAGCATCGTAAAGATGACAGACGAAGTTATCACGAGTGTCTTCACCTCTGAAGCTGATAAATACATGGTGTTTCCACTGCTGGGTGGCCATGGGAGTGAAAGAATCAATTGAAAAAGAAATCGGTGAAGGTGAAGGACAGTACGTTGCAAACAACAGAAGTAGACACTAGATGAGTTTGGCTTGGTGTGCTTTAAAATGTCACTTGGGGCCAGCTGACCAGAAAGTACCTGGAAGTTACGCTTGCGACTTTTGTCGCATTTTTGGCGTGTCGGATGATAGCCTTCTTTTTTTGTCCATACGTGATGCCTTGTCATTGGCAGACAAGATTTTAAGCAGGTAAAGAAAGGATGTATCTAATTGGCGTGCCCTAGCAAAAGTCATTTGGGGGGTTTTCGGTGCAGCTCACAAGAAAATACGCGGAAGTTACGCTGGCGACTTGTATTTGGGGAGAAAATATACATAAACTAGATGGTGTGCCCTAGCATAAGTCATTTGGGAGTTTCGGTGCAGCTCACTACAAAATACCCGGAAGTTACGCCGGCGACTTTTTTTGCTTTTTTCATACGTGTTGCCTTGTCATTGGCAGACAAGATTTGAAGTAGATAAAGAAAGGATAGATGTCGGTGAAGGTGAAGGATGGTAAGTGGCAAACAACAGACCGTGTGCCCGAGCATAAGTCGTTTGGGGGGTTTGCGGTGCAGCTCGCTAGACTATAATCTTATACTAAACTCACGAGTTTTGTCAAAACTGACCATATTCAACCCTGAAAACCACGACGCATTAAACACTACCCCCAGTCACAGAAATGCACAATGATGAAGACAGTATTATATCCTTTACAATTTCCTATTCACACAGCAAATCAAATCAAGTATTAGTATTCAATTGGCATCGGCACCATGATATCTATACTATGTACAATGGGTCACACAATCCCATCCATCATTCATAAGTAGTTAAAGGAATTAGAATTACAGGTTTTCCAACATCACCTTGTACCATTCTTGATGAAAAATTAGTGCGAAGCTTGCAATCACAATCAGAACTTCAGCAACCTTAATCACCCTATTTGCTAGAACAACTGCTCTAACTCTCCGAAGAGCTGCCTCAACCAATCTCCTTCCGTTTAACCCAGCTTGCAAGCTTTTGGCTAACATGTTTGCCATTATTGTCCTGCTATCTTGGACTTTTTCAATATCTAGGAGTTGATTGCAACCTTTTAGTGTCCCATTGATTTTATCAACAATGTCAGATACTCCCACTTCTTCCACACCGTCGAGAAGCTTGCAGAGCTGCTCGAAACACTATGATACTATGTACTCCACGTCAACAGAATTGGTGACCAAGTTCTTAACCATTAGACTTTGACGAAAGACCAACATGCTGACAGTAACATATCATGATTATAGTTAAGATGAAATATAAGAACAAAGATGGAGAAAGCATAGGAGTCGCAAGGATAAGGAATGTGCATGCCATATCATAAATAGAATGATAAAGGAAAGATTTGAAGTGGTTCTGGTGACAAATTTGAACCTACCTGATAGAGATGACAATAATTTTCTGAATTTGCAATTGAACAGTTCTCAACCTGAACACAATCAGCTTTAGGGTTTCCGGCAGATCTTCCAGGGTCAGGCCATCAACCCTATTAACAAGCTTTAACAAGCCTAGTCTAACCAACAAACCCATTGGTTCCTTGGAACACTAGTTGATCATGTACTGCCAAGGTTCACAATTATCTTCAGTAATACAGTCCGCAACTTTTGTCAATAAATTTAAAGAGAAACAATTATCCACAGAAATAAGCAACCTGCATTAGAAGCCGAGAGTCTAATTTCTAGCACTGAATAGGCTGTACCCCCTATCCGAAGAGTAGACGAAAATAATTTTCAGAAGAATCATTATCTTTGGTGAAATCACTTAAATAATCCATGTGCTCATGCCATTCCTGCTCCACATCTGGAGAAACAGATGAAAGCCATTGTTTAGTCAATGGTAGAGATGATGGAGCAGCGCCTGGAGGTCCGTGAAGATTGGCAAAAGCCGTTTTAAGATACTCCAAACCAACAGGCCCTCTAATGACTGGCTCCAAGAGTTTAATACGTGCTCAACTAATCTCTCTCTTCAGAGTCTGAAAGCAAGGGACCAGTAATTACTATAGAAGGAAGAGAAGGGAGGATAATAAAGATCTCAAAATAAGAACCCCTAATTTAAGAATCAGAGCCCTTATGAACAAAAACTTTGTACGTATCTTGACACGACTACAGAAATCTCAGTAGACAAGAACCATTTACTCAAGATTAGCCATTCTCAGTACTGAGATATATAAACAGAAAAAACAAGCTACGAATTCAGAAAGAAAAATCTTGTAAAGATTTATTTCACATACTTGGCAACTGATTTATAAATTAGCATTAGTCAGCAGTGAACAAGTTCAATCGGTGCTAACAGTATTATTCATACCATTATACTAGGTACTAAGAGCTATCAAAAACCACTGATAAGGAATTAAGAACATTGGAACTAGTCCTTCACCCAAGAAATTTCATCTAGGCATCCTAGCACTAAACATAACATTGAAATAAGAAACCAACCTCAATCTCCTGCAAAGTGAAGCGTAGTCCTTTGATAATTGAGAGGACATATGGAACTTTTGATTCATTCCTAGGTAGAGGTACCTCTCCTAGTTCTCTCAGTATCTTATTATGTAACACTGTCATCACCTCATCATTAGGGAGCAGAAAGTTTTTGTAAAGTAATCAATGTGAACTCCAGGACGCTCCTAAGATAAGCAATATCTACTGCACCTGATTTCAGCATCTTCAAGTAGACAGTTTTGAAATCATGACCATGAGATTAGCAATTCAATAAACTTTGAAATAAAAAAGAGAGATCAATAGGAGTTTTGTGGTGCTCACTTGTTCAAGAATATCAACATCAATGGTTTCACTAATCTCTTTTCTCCACGGCTGAGGAGACATCTCATACAACTCATCCCTAACTTCATGAGTTTCAGAACCGAACTAAAGTCCGGCTTATCATTTCTCAGGATTCCAGAACACCATCCCAGAAAGCCTTCTCCATCGTTTCTCTCACCCTTGCCTGCACACAGATGAAGTAAAAACAACATGTTAGGAATTTCTATCCTTGAAGCTTTAACAGCAACAAATGGAAAGTCATCTTAAAACATTAAATTGTTTAACTAAACACTATCTTGAAGAATAGAAAATAAGGGAACAACCTTAAGGCTGTTATGGTCTTCATGGGCAACATCAAGACCATTTGCGAATCTAGACTGATGCTCATGGATGATTTCATTTACAAGTAACTCATTCTCACTGAACATTAAATTAAGGCTCAGACCTGTATCTGTTACACCTGTAGCATTTCTGGAGGGCAGATAGTCAACTCCTTTGACCAAGAAGGAACCATCTATGTCAAAGTATGGGCCCCCTTTGTTACCTGACCTTTGACAGCTTTCAATTAGGGAACTAGAATTGCAAGATATAGAAACTGAAGACCTTTCTGATAAATGAGTTGAAGATTTTCGTAAATTCTCACTATTCAGTCTATTAAATGCTTTTGTGTGCATATGGTTCTTTTCAGATGCTTTTGTGTGCATGTCAGAGAGAGAATGCATACATCCAATTTCAGCAACACCACTTGGACATCTGACACTTTCTCTCAAAAGTGTTTGATCTTTGAAAGCCTTAAGATTACAACCAAAACAGAAAATAAATTGGTCAGAAACAAATAATTTTTCGAGACAGATCTTGAAAGAAAAAAAACAAACAACTCATGCCAAAAGCAAGGAAGAGGACTTTTACCTTGTCTTTCGAAGCATTGCCACTTCCTATTGTGGAGAGCTCGAGCTGGCAAGCAACTCTTACCAAGTCCCTCTCTAACAGCTTTGCATCCTCAGATTTCCAATCAACAAAGTGATGCAGATAAGAGCACCAAGCTCTATCAAAAGCTTCCAAT
>JAOQMP010000150.1:44493-57252 GCA_027563575.1 Erythroxylum pedicellare | reverse complement strand
CTCTCTCTCTCTCTCTCTCTCTCTCTCTCTCTCTCTCTCTCTCTCTCTCTCTCTCTCTCTCTCTCTCTCTCTCTCTCGCTCTCGTGTGTTCTTCAAATTTTACTTTTGCTTCTTATTCTAGTTTATCCACTTCTTTGCTTGGGGTTAAAGTTGTTAGCTCAAAGTTTATTATTAATAAAAAATGACCTTATAATTTTTCAAATTTCAAATTAGATTTATTTCTTTATATAGATAATGATATATTTTTCAAAATGAAATAAAATTATATTTTCTTGTAGAAACCTTACTTATGAATTTACCAAATTTATTAATCTTACAAATCATAATCAGCTCCGTGATATGATCATTTAACATAATATCTGGATACTGGAATATTTTATCAAATATGGTATTGAAGATTCAAAGTTAAGAGAAAATATAAGAGAAGTATCGACTATTTGAAGAAGATGCCTATTTAAGAAAGAGTCATTGCATTTTAGAAAGAAGGAAAAAAGTAAGAATCTTTGAAATACTTCAAAAACATCAACATTCCCAAAAGTCATATTTTAATCAAAATCTCTTATGTTTAGAAAGTGACTTTTTTTTTGTGAGAGATTATTGAAGCTCATATAGAACAAATTACTTCTTCATTTGTTGAGAGCTTGTAGAGGTTAGTAAATTACTACTAGTGTGGAAGGTTGGAGAACCTTGAAAAATATGTACTCGTGAGCTTGAAAAGGCTCATCAAATTACTACTTAGATTTTCATAGTAAAACACTCAAGTTGGATACTTGGGGACTGGACGTAGGCTTGGGTAATAAGTCAAACCAGTATAAATCGACTATGTCATTCTCTCTCTTCTCTTAACTTTCATATTTTTGCATTATATTATGTATATGTTCATTTCAGCAAGAGGCTCCTTCATTTTTATAATAGACTCCTTCTCTTTTTATTTTAACAAGTGCCTTCTGTTTTAAATTGTCTTAATTGGATTTATCCTTTAGCAGGCTCCTATCATTTAACAGGTTTCTATCACTTAACAGACTCATATTGCTTAAATAAGGTCTCCTCGCATAATAGGCTCCTCTTGCTTTGCAGGCTCCTATTGTTGTTTTAAACTTCGACAGGCCCCTGTTGTTTTATTCGAATTAAAAGTATCTCTTGCGTGTGTTTTCTTTATCATTTGATATTAAAGCAAGGTTTCACATTTATTGTGTTTTACAGGACATGATAGCTCATAGCAAATAACTTAAGAAGTCTTGAAGGACAATCCGTCTTAAAGCCTCGTTATTTTAATGGAAACAACTACTCATCCTAGAAAGAGAGTGACCATTTATCTTAGTTTGGTGCTCCTGTTCCATCTCTCTATGAAGAATTCTCAAGTCTAATGCAAGGGGAGAGTTAAGAGTGAGTTAATGATATATTTTCGCCTTACATGATTCTAGGCATGGCATGTTATATATCTCTTTAATAACTTTGTTGCTATTTTTTCCCTGATTTAGTCTTTTCCCTTTATTTTTTAACAATAACAGAGGGGGAGAATTAAGGAGATATATTTTGATATATGATATTTGATATACTTTCCTGAGAATTGATGATATAATCTGTGATATAGTTTGCTATGAAGTCTATATTGTAGAAAGGAAAGGCTCCCCTTCTATTCAATAAGAACTTATAAAGTCTACAGGTACTCTTCGAAACCCTTCATTATTAGTTAAATTTTGAAAATCTATCTATTATTGTTTGTCATCATCAAAAAGGGGGAGATTGTTAGCTCAAGGTTTATTATTAATGATTTTGATGATGACCTTATAATATTTCAAAATTCAAAATGGATTTATTTCCTTGTATAAGTAAGGATATATTTCTCAAAAGGAAATAAAATCATATTTTCTTGCAGAAACCTTCCTTATGAACTTACCTTATTTATTATAAATGATTCCATAATATTTAGAAGGATCTTACAGATCACAATAAGCTTCGCGATATGATCATTTGTCTTAACATTAGGATACTGGAAAGTTTTATCAAATATGGTATTGAAGATCTAAAGTCAATACAAGATATAAAAGAAGCAACAGTTAGTTAAAGAAGATGTCTATTTAAGGAAAAGTCAATGCATTTGCAAAGGGGGGACAGGAGCCAAAATCTTTGAAATACTTCAAAAGCATTAATATTCCCAAAAGTCATAGCTTGATCAAAATCTCTTGTGCCTTAGAAAGTGACAATTCTTTTTATGAGAGATTATTAAAGCTCATATGGAACAAATTACTTCTTCATTTATTGAGAGTTTGTAGAGATTAACAAAATACTATTAGTGTGGAAGGTTGAAGAACTTCAAAAAATATGTACTAGTGAGCTTGTAGAAGCTTGATAAATACTACTAGTGTGGAAGGTTTGAGAACCTTAAAAAATATGTACTCGTGAGCTTGAAGAAGCTCGTCAAATTACTACTTGAATTTTTATAGTGCAACACTCAATTTGGATACTTGGGGACTGGATGTAGGCTTAGGATGTAAGTCAAACCAGTGTAAATTGACTGTATCCTTCTCTCACTTTTTTTAACTTTTATATTTTTGCATTATCTTGTGTGTGTGTGTATGTGTGTTCATTTCAGCAATAAACTCCTTTACGATTATAATAGGCTCTTTCTGTCTTAACTTGCAAGAAGTTCTTTTCATTTTAACAGGTGTCTTATGTTTTAAATCGTCTTAATTTGATATATCCTTTAGCAGGTTTCTGTCATTAAACAGGCTTCTATCACTTAACAGGCTCCTATCGCTTAAATAGGGCCCTATCACATAATAGGCTCCTCTTGCTTTGCAGGCTCCTATTGTTGTTTTAAACTTTGACAGGCTCCTGTCGTTTTATTCGAATTAAAGTTATCTCTTGCTTATTTTTGCTTTATCATAAGCTTCTTCACTTAAAAGAGTAAGTTCTTTAACTAGAGCGAGCGGCTTATGATTCTTCAATTGGAGGAGAAGAAGGTTTTATGATGGTTTTTCACTTGGAGCAAGTTTTTGATCCTTGTTTACTTGGAGTAGGTTTTTCGGTTGAGAGGCTAGTAAGTTTTTGGCTAGATGAAGTTTTGTCTAATCTTTTGAACAAACCAACCATCACGTGTTCGTCAAGAAGTAGGGTTAAGTTCTTTGGATTAATAGTTACTAGTCCACATGGAGACTCGTTTATCAAACAATGACCATGATTTGATAATTTGTTTTCGTTTAATGGAAGACACTACAGCTGATCGTTTTTGTTTTAGTTTAGTGACAAAATAATTTAAAGATATCCTTTATCTTGTACATGTTTAGATGTATATGATAAAGTCCATATAATAATTATACATTGTAAATGAATTTATAATGAGATTATAATTATGAGATTCATATTGCTTTTATTTATTATCCCTAAATTATTTATAGTTTATTATTCTATTAAGACTTGACATTAATAGAATCTAAAAAGACTAGGACACGTTTTGTTTTTCCTTATAAAGGAAGTAGTCAATCTCAGAGACTAAAGTATAGAGATACTTAAACAAATGTGTGGGTGCTTATTAGAGAACAAGTTCACTGAACTGAATTAATATGAGAAATCTATTTGGAGTATTACTGACGTGAAAAAATAAATGGATTAATATCACTAAGAAAACTAACGTTCAGTAGATAGATTAGAAATCTTGAAAACCCAGCAAACACGACTTAAGAACCTTAGGTATATGAAACCTTACATCCAAAAAGGTGTTGTTTGAAGAACCCTCGAGAGTTGAATACCAAGAAGGATGATCACGCCTTCGATAAGTTCGGAAGTGTTCAAAAAGTGAACGTAAGACTTGAGAGCGATAAACTCACAAACTCACAAGAGAATTGTTTCAACTTCTAATCAAAAGAGAAATGTCTTCCCTTACAATGGAAAAGGGTATTTATAATATAAGAGTATGCCTAGCCACATAAGGTAAATATCTAAATTAATGAAAATAATTAATTAAGAAAATGATCAAAGACTAAATTGGAAAATTAATTCAAAAGGCAGTATTTGGGATAATTTCCTTTGAAGCTCAATTCTTTTCCCAAAATTGTCGAAGGAATAATTTTTGGGATAATTTTCCTTTGGAACTCGATTCTCTGCCAAATTTATCCTCACGCTTAGTCCATGCTTACTATAATGGTCCAATTGAGGTAATGGGACACCTCCTCCTTCGTTTCAACACTTGAATCCTTCATTTGAATCTCCCGAATCAACCCTGCCATCGACTCCTTAATTCTTTTAGCATGAGCTTGGGTTATTGGTCCAACTGGCATATGCAAAGGGTCATATTGCCTTATCTTAGCCTTGTCCATATCATCCCCTCCTTTGTCAAAAGGATTCCGTCCATGAATCAACACTTGCATTAAAAGGAGATGCTAATATTGAAAGTGGACGATACATTGTACTCACCTGGAAGCTCTAATTTATATGCATTGTCGTTGATCCTTTCAATGACTTAAAATGGTCCATCCCTTAGAGGTTATAACTTATTTGCCTCTGCTTCAGGAACCTCTCTTTACGCATATAAAGCCACACCCAATCACCTGGTTCAAAGATAACTTTACATCATCGCTTGTTGGCCTTGCCGATATGCTATTCATTCTTCTTCTCAATTTGAGCTTTCACTTTCTCATAAAGTGACCTCACTAATTCTACCTTCCTCCTGCCATCTAAACTAGTCTTTTCATCAACAAGTGACGACATTAAGTCCAATGGGGACAAAGGATTAAAACCATACATAATTTTAAAAGGTGAATAACCACTAGACGAATGTACAGTTCTATTATATGCAAATTCAGCAAAAGGCAAATACTCTTCCCAGCTCTTAAGATTTTTCTTTATAATGGCATGAAGTAATTGAGATAGAATCCAGTTAACTACCTCAGTCTGACCATCATTTTGGGGGTGACATGTGGTAGAAAATAGTAATTTAGTTCCCAACTTCCCCTATAAGACCTTCTAAAAATGACTAAGAAATTTAGCATCTCGATCTGACACGATAGTTTTAGGAATCCTATGAAGACATGCTACTTCCCTAAAGAACAAATCTGCTATGTGGTTTGCATCATTAGTTTTACGACAAGGAATAAAATGCACCATTTTACTAAACTAATCGACTATCACAAAAATATAATCTTTCACCTTGGTTGTTTTAGGTAAACCTAGTCCAAAGTCCAAAGAAATATTTATCCAAGGTTCATCAAGTAAAAGTAAAGGTGTGTACAAACCCTAATCTAACATATTATACTTATCCTTCTTATAAATGACACAATTTGCATAAAAATTTTCTACATCATGCCTTATCCTAGGCCAATAAAAATGTTCTATAAGCACACCTAAAGTACCAACAATTCCCTAATCGAACAAACGGGTATACATAACTTATTTTCCCTAAACAAGTACCCATCCATCCTATAAAATTGATTAACTGTCCCCTTCTCACATGCGACAAATATATCAGAAAAATTAGGATCCTTCTTATATAAGTCTTTAGCAAATTCAAATCCCAACAATTTAGCACTAAAAGTAGTAATTAAGCATACCTGCGAGATAGGGCATCCGCTACCACATTCTCCTTACCCTGTTTGTGTTTGATCACATATGGAAAGGACTCAATGAATTCCATCCATTTGGCAAGTCTTTTATTCATCTTGTCTTGTCCCTTTAGGTACTTTAATGACTCATGATCAATGTGAATCATGAACTCCTTTGGTCATAAATAGTGTTATCATGTCTCTAATGCTCTAACAAAGGCATAGAGCTCTTTATTATAGGTAGGATAATTGAGTAGTGCCCTGTTGAACTTCTTACTAAAATACACAATAGATCTCCTATCCTACATTAACCTAGCATCGATACCTATTCCCGATGCATCATATTCAATTTCAAAATTCTTAGAAAAATAAGATAAAGCTAGAACATATGCAAAACACAATTTTTCTTTAATCAAATTCAAAGTTATTTCTTGTGCCTTGTCTCACTTAAATCCTACATTTTTCTTAATTACTTCAGTTATGGGAGTAACTAATGTGCTAAAATCTTTAACAAACCTATGATAGAAACTAGTCATCCCATGAAAACTTCTTACCTCTGTAATGCTTTTAGGTGTGGGCGGCCATTGCCTAGTTGCTCTTACCTTTTCCTCATTCACCTCAACTCTATTATGACTCGTAACAAATCTAAGGAAAAAAAAGTTATCCATCCAAAAATGACATTTTTGAATATTAGCATAAAGTTTTTCCTCTCTAAGTACATTCAACACCTCTCTCAGATGTCCAATGTGCACCTCTAAGCATGTACTATAAATAAAAATGTCATCAAAATATATCACAACAAATTTATCTATAAAGTTATGCAAGACATGATTCATTAATCGCATGAAAGTACTAGGTGGATTTGATAAACCAAATGGCATAACTAACCACCCAAATAAGCCATATTTTGTATTGAATATCATTTTCCATTCATCCCCTTCTCTCATCCTGATTTAATGATAGCCAATTTTAAAATCTATTTTGCTAAAAATTTTAGCCCTATAAAGCTCATATAGCATATCATTTAACCTTGAAATAGGATGGCGATACTTTACTGTTATGCTATTAATGGCTCTGCAATCAACGTACACCCTCCAGGTTCTATCTTTCTTAGGCACGAGCAAGACTGGTACAACACATAGGCTCATGCTTTCTCTCATGTACGCTTTGCTTATAAGTTCCTCTACCTAACTTTGGAGTTCCTTTTTCTCCTCAGGGTTACTCCTATAGGTTGGTCAGTTTGGAATAGTAGCCCTGGGTACAAAGTCTATCTAGTGTTTGATTTCCTTAATGGGTGGTAACCTACTAGGAATCTCCTCGGAGAACAGATATGCAAACTCCTACAATAAAGAAACAACCAAATTGGGGAGGGAATTGTTAGTCAAATTAAGAGCAAGGAGAGACTCCTTATATACCAACAAAATTAATTGTTGGTTTTTCAATAGGGCCCTCATAATCTCACATTTCCTTACAAAGAAACTCTTTCTTTTTGTACTCTCCTTTTTCTCTCTTTTTTCCTTTCATTTTGCTAATCAAACTTTCTTCCTCTTTTGCATTTATTTTCTCAATATTTTTTGTTTGCAATCGCACATCTACCTCCTGTTGCAACTTAACTTGGTCCTCATAGACTTGCTGAGGTGTTAAAGGCCCTAATATAATCATCCTTTCGTCCATCTTGAAGCTATATCGAATTTTATAACCATCATACATGGCTCATCTATCAAACTGCCAAGGCCTTACTAATAAATTATAGGTTGCTTGCATTGGAGATACATCACATAATACCTTATCGGTATAAGTCTCAATAGTGAATTCTACTAGCACGTATTTGTTCACCTTAACCTCGCCACTGTCATTGAGCCATTGCAACTTATAAAGTTTAGGGTGTTTGATTAATGGTAACCCCATCTTCTCCACAAAAACTACACTGGGCACATTAGTGTAACAACCTCCGTCAATAATCATACTTTGGGGCTTTCCTCCCACAAGACACCTAGTATGAATAATATTTTTCTGCTGCAAGTCTGCCTCATTCACTTGCACCCGAGTATTAAAGGCTCACCTAGGCACCAAAGTTGTTGAGACAACCATTAGTCCTAAATCTCTGTCATCCTCATAGGCCTCATCATCTACTTCTGGCATCTCGTCTTCCTTACTTTGCTCATCTTCTGTCTCAATAACCCCATTCCTGTTCACTATTGTCCTCTTGTTGGGGCATTGAGAAGCTATATGCCCCACCCTTTGAAATTTGAAGCACTTAATGTCTCGATTCTTAGAAGATGTGATCCCTACTTTATCCTTGTGCTTTTGTGTGGTCCCTACTTTATCCTTGTGCTTTTGTGTCAGTTCTTCTTTCCCTCTTGACGATTACCATTTACTCTTCCAACCCAACTTATTTGACCTTTCTTTGCCCCAATTGGGTTTTGAGAAACTACTAACTCTAGCTGTGAGTCTAGAAATCACTCTCCAATTAAACTGTTTCTCTACTTTCATTGCCATATGCACCAATTCTTCCAACTCCATATAATGGTATAGTTCAACCACATTAATTATCTCCCTATTTAGACCACTTAAAAATCATGCCATAGTGGCCTCCTGGTCCTCCTCAATGTTAGCCCAAATCATAGCCATCTCCTTAAAATAATCAGCGGCACTTCCATTTCCTTGAGTCAAAGTCTACAACCTACGATAAATCTCCCTATAGTAGTGACTAGGGACATATCTCCTTCTTATGACAACCTACGATAAATCTACCTATAGTAGTGACTAGGGACATATCTCCTTCTTATGACAACCTTTAATTCTTCTCACGACTCTATCGGCCTCTCCTGATTTTTCTTCCTACCATTAACTAGTTGATCCCACCAAACTAATGCATAGTCTGTAAATTCAGTAACTACCAACTTCACCTTTTTCTCATCTGAGAACCTATGAAAGTTGAGCATCAACTCCACCCTCTTTTCCCACTCTAGGTAGGCCTCCAGATCACTCTTACCTAAGAATATGGGTAGATTTAATTTAACTCTCCCTAGATTGCCATCCAACTCTCCTTAACCTCTATACGCATCTTTAGGTCGCCTATTTCCCTATCGAGCTCTCCCATCATCTTTTGTAACCTAATCATACCCTCTTTCCCACTCATCATCAACATCCCCATCTCCTTCCTTATGTGCATTCAACCGCACACCCCTAACTCCCACGTTATTTTTTGCATTGTTTCCCCCACCTTAGGGTACTACTCTTCCACCCTCAATCCTAACCAATCAATTATCTTATTACGTCAATGACACAACCAATCCTTTTACCATCTCCTGCAACTATTATATTTCAGTGAATAGAGCTTGGTTTTGCTCCAATAGTCTGGTATTTTTACCTATGTTATCAGCCATATGTGTAAGTGTGCTAGTGTCCTCCTGTTACAAAAAATTTCACTCGCGTTTACGCTTAACGACTTTTACTCGATACTAGTCTCATACACTCTGCCTTTTACCTCTCAGTGCCCTCACTTCTCAGTTCGATCTTCGAACTCAACAAACTCAATCAAGCAATGACCACACTCGTCTAATTCAACAATCAGGTTAATATTGTAGGAAGGACAAGAAGGATCAATTTAAAAATTAGAGGTTAGGATTTTCAATTTAGAATTATCATAAAACGACAAAAAAATTTCAATAACTCACGAGAGAAATAATGGAGATAATTGTAATAACAAAGGTTAACAAAGAAAGTTAATGAGAATAAATATTTTTTTAACAACAATTCACATCATAAGTAATAAAAGATATATGATAGTGCTTTAATGACAAAAAGTGAGCAATAGAAGTTGTGAATATATTTTTTTCTTTTTTCTTATAAATAGCAATTCATGAAGAAGTAAGATAGTAAAATAAGGAGAAAAGGAGTAGACATGGAAAAGGAATTTTTTTAACAACAATTCGCAAGAGAATATTAGCTATTGTGATAACAAAGGTTAAAAGAGAGAACTAATTGTTATTGACACTTCTGAGATAGCAAAGAAGGAGTATACATGAATTAAGAGAATAAAGGATATTTTTGTTTTTCTTTTTTGAAATCAATGAAATAAAAGGACAAACAAAAAAGATAGCTTATCGGAGGTTAGAAATTGGCTCTGATACCAATTGATGCAGAAAAATAAACGAATTAATTGTCACCAAGAAAGCTAACATCCAATAGATAGATCAGAAATCTCTAAGACCCAACAAACACAACTTGAGAATCTAAGGTATATGAAACCTTAGACTCGAAAAGATGTTGTTTGAAGAACCCTCAAGAGTTGAACGCCACGAAGGATGACCACACCTTCGATAAGTTCGAAAGTGTTCAAAAAATGAACGTAAGACTTGAGAGTGATAAACTCACAAACTCACAAGAGAATTGTTTCAATTTCTATTCAAAAGAGAAGTGTCTTCCCTTACAATAGAAAAGGGTATTTATAGTATAGGAGTATGCCTAGCCACATAGGTAAACATCTAAATTAATGAAAATAATTAATTAAGAAAATGGTTTCAAGACTAAATAGAATAATTAATTCAAAGGGCGGTATTTAGGATAATTTCCTTTGATGCTCGATTCTTTTGCCAAAATTGTCAAAGGAATAGTTTTTGGGATAATTTGGTTTTGGAACTTGATTCTATGCCAAATTTATTCTCGCATTTAGTCCATGCTTGCTATAATGGTCTAACTAAGGTAATGGGATACCTCCTCCTTCATTTCAACACTCGAGCTCTTCATTTAAATCTCTTGAATCAACCCCACCATCGATTTCTTAATTCTTTTAGCATGAGCTCGGGTTACTAGTCTAACTGGCACATGCAAAGGGTCTCGTTACTTTATTTTGGCCTTGTTCGTATCAATTACTTATATGTCTATAGA
This sequence comes from Erythroxylum pedicellare, assembly GCA_027563575.1. Lineage (NCBI taxonomy): Eukaryota > Viridiplantae > Streptophyta > Magnoliopsida > Malpighiales > Erythroxylaceae > Erythroxylum > Erythroxylum pedicellare. Next base: position 46,819 of record JAOQMP010000150.1, on the reverse strand, counting down.
AGTTTTCATTGTGATGATGGTATAAGTGATCCTTTGACTTGAGGTCTCCAAAGTTATTTTGTAAAAGAATTATTATATTTTGATACTACTTATGACCTATTTTAATCATAAGTCATTTAGTTGATAGTCATTGGACATAGTATGAACTATATAGAAGTAGTTGAGTAATCAAGATAGAATTCATCACCTTAAAGTAATTAAGAAGAATGTTATATTGCTCTCGATTAATATTGATTTGGAAAACACTTAGCTAAGGTGTAATGACATTTTGTAAATATTTTATAAGTGACATTAATTGCATTGATAACTAATGGCAAAGAATTAATATGATTAGATTCAAAAAGAGTAAATATTAATTTCATACTCTGTCTAATCAGAATATTGTAGGATGAAACAATTGAATTATATGGAAAAAATTATGCACAGAAAGATTATTCAAAACTACTTTAACATTCCTAAATATTTAGGTAGCATAATACATTGTTAGATGTCAATCTTAATCTATGATTACAAATTATTTAATTGGAGAATTAAAGATAAATTAAAAGAAGTTTTAATTTATCTAATTATAATTATAATTTATAATCATCGTCAACATATTTGAAAACCTAATAAGTCACACATAAAGAACGAGTTGTAGAGAACAAATTTATTTTAATCGTTAGACTTAATTGTAAAATTTGAGAAACTTTAAGATTAAATATGAGATATTTAATAAATAAGGATCACAATAAGATATTGGATCTTGTTTAGGCATAACTGGTATTAATTATAATTATTTGTAATTCTAATTAAAATTAAAATTTAATTTTAATTAAATTACTAAAATGTCTAAAACTTATTATAAATAGGCCTAAGCTCTAATGAAACTAGCATTTTTTGCTTAACCTTCTCTGTAAAAGTTACGAATTTCTCTCAACCTATTTTGTAGATACCATTAGAGGTTGGATACTTGTTCGACTATAGTGATTGAGATGAAATAGTTTTTAAAACGGTTCAAAGTATATATCAAGATTATGATCAAGCTTTAGAATAAGATACGAATTAAGATTCATACTTTATTATGATTTATGTGATAATCATTTTATATAATTAAATCAAATTTAGTTTTTGGAAAATCAAAATACGAAGACATCTCATAATTATTTTGCTTTGGTTGGGATCAGATCTTATCCTGATTTCTCAATAGATACAACATAGATTAAATTAGACCAACTAAATTGCCATTAAAAACAACATCAAACGAGATGTAAATATATGTATATGATTTGATCTGATGTTATAAAATTGGCCAATTTTAAAAGTTTTCCCAAATTGTCTCTTCATATTCATCTGGTTTCGAGAAAATGAAGTATTCAAAAAGGCATAGAGAAAAGGACGAAAGAAATTAAAAAATTTAGCAATTTACTACTGTTTTAAAATTTTGACAAATTAAAGTTAGTTAATTAGAAATTTTATAAATTTTAATTAATTAATTTATAAATGAATTATTTTAAATACAAAATATACTTAATTTTAATTTTTAAAACTTATTGGTAACTGCTAATATATATACAATTATATGATTCATCAATAAATTTTAAAAATATTTAATAAATATTAAGTCAATATTAATATGATACTTAAGTTGTCATTAAAATTTTATTTTAAAAATGTTAAGTCTTAAAATGGTCATTTCAAAATACAATTAAAAATTTATTTTAAAAATATTAATTCTGAAACTGAACATTTTAAAATGATAAAATTAAAATTATATTATGATAAAAATGGTAACATTTAAATTGATACTTTTAGGTTCAATCTACCAACAATAAGGTGTCGTTTTAAGAGGAGGATAGAAGAGAAGAGAAGACCAAATATCCCGAGGAAATAAAACTAATCTTGTTTCACAACCACGCGTTATTTACCAATACACAACAATCATTTTTATTTGGAATTGAAAGCATAGCGCAAGAACATGCTGCCATGAGTTCAGGGACATACCTTCTGATACACTCCACTGTAATGTTACGAATACCTTATCAAATTTAATACTATATTAAATTTTGGTATGGTATTATATTAATATCAGTATCGATTGATACTATTTCAGGTAATTTTTTAAATTTATAAAATAGTCCTAAATTTTTTTAAATTACAAAATAGTTCGTTGTCATATTGTACAGTTGTACGATTTTAGTTTATATATATCTTTATTATATTCTAATTATTTCTATATATAATAATTAACTATATATAATATATTTTTATATATAATAATTATCTAAATATAATAATTTATTGTAAAATAATGAAAATAATTCAAATTTTTGAATTTTGAATTATT